>JAQQZU010023751.1:0-13847 GCA_030068025.1 Parauchenoglanis punctatus | reverse complement strand
CTCTCTCTCTCTCTCCCCCTCTCCCTTTCTCTCTCTCTCTCTCTCTCTCTCTCCCCCTCTCCTTTTCTCTCTCCCTCTCCCCCCAAATTTAATTTGCCTTAAATATACATACTTATTAGTCTAAGACAATCAAAGAAACACGTTTACCCAACAGCCAAATATATGACGACGCACGTCCTCATACAGCAGCAGCGACAGTAGAGATGGTGCAACAGCTGGGTTCAAATATCTTCCACATTCTCCTTACAGCCCGGATCTGGAAGCGGTGCTCATCCGACTTCGGAAGCAGCCAAAAAACTTCTTCTCTGCAGGAATACAGAAGCTAGTTGAACGACACAACAAATGCATTGTGACCAATTACTCACAGTTACTTCGATTAAATGAATTTTGCCTTTACTTTTCGATTCTTCGTTGTATATAATTTTTTAATTAATAAATGTATTGCCATCTTTTTTAATGTTTTAATCTTACTTTTGTCATGTCTTGCTTGTCCTGTATATTTGCTCTTTATTTTTAAGAACATTGAGTCTATGCCTGTCATATGATATGTCCTATACAAATAAACTTGACTTGGCTTGCAAGGTTGAACAGGCCACATCTTCCACCTTTCTCCCTGGATGTCGAACAGCTGCTCTTGTACATGGAAAATTAACAGAAAGAAGCACAGAGAAACCTAGCAAAAGTCTCTCTGTGTCACGTTACCCTTCTTATTAGAAGAAGAGAAGGAGAAGTGTCCCGGATTTATGTTACTGCGCTCACATCAAGAGACTAGATAAGGTTACATGGAGACATTGCTATATGCCTGTCAGAGGCAGAAAGAAAACTCTGCAATCACTGACTGCTAAAAAATTGTTTTGATCAGGAATGAGGTTGGTGTAAAAAAAATCAAACCATATTTTTTATAATATAGTTTTATTATAATGGTATCTATGAAAATGAGAAAAACAGTTGATATAATCGACATTATGGCAGTCAACAGTCTTTTTGGTTCTGTGTCCTGAAATTGACCCCAATGTGGATCATAAGTTCTGGAATGTCTGGAACCTTGTGTGTGTGTGTCTCTGTGTGTGTGTGTGTGTGTGTGTGTGTGTGTGTGTGTGTGTTTGTGTGTGTGTGTGTTTGACTGTGTCCCCATTAGTGGAAAAATATATACTTGTTTCCAAAGATCACTCTGGAAAGCAGTGGATGTTATTCATGATTCATGGAAGCTTCCCTGTCCAATTCAGCTCAGCATTATACTGTGAAAGCAATAAAGCATTCAGAGAATCAAGGCTCTTGGATGACCATTAGATGAAATATTTCATGAGTTTGAGATTTTTCAAGTTTCCATTCGAGATCAGTTTGGGGTCAGTTGGGACAGTGAAGCCTCATGTCTTGATTCCTATCTGGGTGAATGTGCTGAGATGTCTGGCATTCTTTGGGAATCAGTCGCCTTTGATATTTACTCAACTCAACTCTGATATTTAACACTTCAGCTACCATGTTCTTTTTTTGGCTTCGTTACATGTCTTTGTTTAGCCTAGTAAATGAAGCCTTTACGTGTAATATGTAAGTGTTATATATCTCCCCGTCTGAATGTTCAGTATCACTGTATTACAAACACAAAAATGTTGCTTTGCATTTTTAGCATTTGCAGATTTGCCTTAAATATATAAGTTTAACCAACAGCAAAATATAGGGTCATGGCTCATCAGAGGAATCATCAATCATCCCCTCTGTCCACTTGAACTCTGCAAATAATGCAATCCAAAAACTCAAATGACGTCAATCTCCTTCAAAAACACTGAAATTCAATCAAATTCTCCTATTCACTCTAGCTCACACCTCTCACCCGCACACCTCTCACCCACAAACTCTCTGCATGCTCACTGCACATGCTATCACACACACACACACACACACACAGAGTTTAGGATTAGTTTATTTTCGCAAGCGTGAATATGACACAATCCAAAATATTTTTGATTAATTAAATTAATTATATCTTTGTTTTTTATATAAAGTAACAGGAGCAAATAAAGTTCTAGCAGACAACTGAAGTCAACACTTCGAAGACACACATCGAAAAAAGTGTACACAAAATCCCTGAGGTTGTTTATAGGATTGTTTTAAGTGTCGTGTCATTAGTAGCTTGCCGGTAAAATAAAAGGGGTCTTGTTGGCTAGTTTCCTGTGCCTGAATACTTGGAATAAAATACCATCTCGAGGTCTGAGAGTGTTCATTGATAAACATTTATGATTTCCTGACTATTTTGCCATGGCCAGGATTGACCCTGCATAGGTGACCTGCCCACGGTGTACCCCTCATCTCGTCCGAAGTCAGCTACGATTGGCTCCAGCTTCCCTGCGACTCTGACAAATAAGCACAAAAGCTCAAGAATGATCAAGAGTAAACCAAATTAGGACGTTCAAAAGTTTTGTTTTTGGAGTGTCATAATTTACATTTATGTTCATGGCATTTGGCAGAAACTCTTATCAAGAGTGACTTTGAGGGCTCCATCAATAAATACATCTTGATACCGGTTCACTAGGTCAATGACTAAGAATAGTATCAGTCTAAAACTCTGTTGGGGAGGTATAGTAAGAAAAGCAGAAAGACAACACTATCTAGGTGCAAGAACAGAGATAAATTTGGTTTACTCTTGAGTGTTCTGAGCTTTGGCTGGTCCTGATGCGCTGCAGTATTCTATATGTGTTAGAGGATTGTTGGAGTGTGTGATTATAGTGTTGGTGTGTGTGAGTTTAGTGCTGCTTGTTAGTGTGCCGAGTTTCAGGATCAGGTTAGTGAGGTGAATGCATGCTGTGCTGTTATTGGCTCTTGGCATTGCAGCGCTGTCTCGTGCAGTGAGTCACTGTGTTTGGTTGTGTAATCACCTCACTTTCAGGAGTGAAGTTTCCATTTGTGTTCTCCTTTTTTGTTCCACTTATTTTCTCTATACATTTCAGAGTTGTGTATCCCTTAATGTGAAGCATGTAGTGTGTCCCTGAGAGCTGCCTCTTTTCTGATATAATGTAAGAGTCTTGGTATTTTTGGAGTTCACAGGGAACAGGTCTGACAATACTGGGAACAGTATTACAGTAGATCCTGGGAACAACAAGACCAGGAAGCTTGCTGATTACAAGATATCTGAGTCATCTCCGAGAACCCACCCTCGCTTTCTCTTTCCTTCTCTTCCCTTCTTTTTCCCCCTCTACTACCTTAGCAGCTTCAGCTTCAAAACAAATTAAGCCTTAACAAAACACTCTGGAAGGTAAACACACACACACACACACACACACACACACACACACACACACACACAGCAGCCACTTTTAACCCTACAAACTGAAATCCTTCATTTCAAAGTTCAACTGGTAAAAGAAACTGGTGAAATGGGGTCACCAGTGCTGACGTCCCAACAGCTGTTCATTGTATCCTAATACAAAGATCTTACTGTTCTTACTGAGGAGGGCAGAGCCAACATCAGGGCATTCGAAATCTCCATATACATCACTCCATAAACAGCCTTTATCATTCTTTCACTTAGTTCATTACAACTTAATTAGAGGTGCTTTACCAAAATGAAACACGTTTTAGAAAAATATTATTATTTATAAAATAATTTATAAAATAATTAGCTTCTTTTCCTGCTGGCCCTTCTGCAGTAAAGGTCGTCTAAACGTTTCTTTGCGAAACCTTTTTGTTTTTAACAGATTACATTTAAATTTGTGTTTTGCAAATGTACTTCCTTGAATATTTTATGACCGATTAATTAGCATAGATGTGTCGTTCCCTTCCCTGTTTTAGTATCTTAGTATTGTATTTTAATTTTTTATTTTAATGTATTATAACTTTATGCCTTTCTTTGCCTTAGTTTTATAGTTTATAGTATATGTCTCTACAGTTTTTACAGATTTGTCTCAGATGTTCAGTATAAGTAACACGTTCCGTTTGACTTCTTCCTCGTCTACTTTGTTCTTCTTGTTACGCTCTGTGATATATTTGATCCATACAGAGTGAACTGTAAAAACAAACAAGGGATGCAAGGCTGTCTTTACTTTGTGTTCTTTGTGCACTGATATAGATATTATCGTTATTTACACAGGACTTGACTTGTTGCCTCCCCAAGTCTTTTTGTATTACTGTGCATTATATGTGCATACTATGTATATATACTATGTTATAACTGTCATCTTAGTAGCTTAGCAATCCTATTAAGGGATTTAAAGCTTAGTGTGTTCAACTGTTGACTGTTATTCTGTCAAGGCTCAGCTGCATTTAGCTTCTCATTTCCCCATGTGTATCTTTTTCCATCCTCCTGGGTTTTGCTGCTGTGCTGCCTGGGCTTCTAGACAACGCACCCCAACACTAACCCTGCAATTAGGGAATGTTGCTGTAGGTCTCTTGATAACCCTCTAATAGGTTTTCTTCTCCACTTGTGCCAGCTCCACACACTCACTACTCACGTAACAGTATTGGAGACCCACTTACTGACATACAGTATTGTGCAACAGTCTTAGTCACCCCATGTTTTTAGTACAAATGTTTTTAATGAATTTATTTGATGAATTCTGCATTATTGAGGCAGTACCAAAACCTTTTAGATTTCCAAGCATTATTTCCTTCTCCAAGAACTGTATTTGTATTTGAAAAACATTTGTATATCAGTAAGGAAAGCAATATATTACATAAGAGAGCACTTTTCAGACAAAAAACATAACGAAGGCTTCTGGGTTTTCCTGCAAAAAACAAGCAACTGCAACACATGTCTCCAGAACAGCTGTGGCAGATTCTCCACAGACGCTCAGTAAAACTTACAGCTCATTTCCTTATAAAACTGTACACACTGTACCTGGGACTAGTATTTAAGTAAAAAAAAAAAAGCAAAGTGTCTTGACACTGAATATTGCCTTTTTTTTTAGTTTGTTACTGTTTACTGCACTTTGCAGTATTTGTCTTTTAAGCAGAAAGATTAAATTTCATTCTTTTTGAAGTCATCTTTACTTTAAAGCACTTTTAAGACTTTTATGCCACTTTCGGGTATGAAATATGTCTACATAGCTACATAGAGTTCACACAAGAGGGCAGACATACACCAGGGAAGCAGAACACAGTTTCACTGCATCTTTAGATTTAGGCTAAATGATCGATTTTAGGCACTTCTCACTTGTCACAGTGTGCATTTTATTATAGACAGGTAATTTTAGAGTTCCATACAATTCCTTTAAAAAAAAAAAGAGTCTAATGACTTGGCAGTGCCTGTGACTCAAGTGTTATAAGAGAGAGAAGGAAAAAAAACCATCCGTCATACTGGCATTTCACCAAGTTTATATCCTCCACCCACTGTAATACCTATTCTTCATGACAGCTTGTTGACAGATTTACACAACAAGTTGTGACAGAGACAGGGAAGAAGAGTGAATAGTTTTTAGCAAGCTTTTTTTCTTGCTGTTATTTACCATAATACATAATGCAGACTTATGGAGTCACAGGGGTGCTATAAAAAAGAATAAATCTGTAAACAAATAAGAAACTACCGGTATGCATGGAAAAAGAAAAAGAAAAAAAATATTAAAGAATATGAAAATAAATGCTTTTCTTTATTGCTTTTGCTAATGGCATATTGTTTTTGCTTTTCCCCTATTGCTTTTGTTATTCCTTGAAGGGCCACACCGTCAATCAACTAGTTTTGGGCGGGCCTTTCTGCACAGGCATTGTACTCAAATCCTGTACACATGAATCCTGTTTCGGTGGGAGCTTCTTAACGACGCAGACACTTTTAGGAAATGTCTGCTAAAGATTATAGGATTCTGAATATAGAAGTTTAAATCACTTGTAATGACAATGTGAAATCAGTTTCATACTCAGCTAAAACAAAACCATAAACAAATGAGACTCAGGACAAAAGAAATGGTGCCATATAATCAAATCAAGTTTAAGAGTTTGGCAGCCAATAGCTAAACTGAATTACTGGAAGATTTCACTCTTTTTAGTCCACCTTTTAGTCATCATTTTGCCATTTTCGGCTCTTTGTGGGCTTTGCCTTTTAATGGAATGTTGTGGGCGTGGCTTAAACGCAAATCAGCCATGGTGTGAACATGCTTGGTACTTTGTGGGTGACTGTCATTCACTGACACACATTCATCCTGAAAGTCAGCATTACTGCAACGTTTATGAATTTGGCTGGAATTGTTTTTTCAGTTTGGCCTACAAAACTTTCATATACAACTTTCCAAAAAAAGACCACATCCACACCACATACTGTAAATTATTACAATACTTCCACATCTCCTGATTATAAACTAGCATTTATAGAAATGTTTCACCAACTTTGAAGCCACATATCCTGCCTCTGCCTGGATGTGGTGGTGAACGCTGGCAGAGCCGCAGAGCATGTGTGGTTTCACATCTGTGATGCTGTACGTTCTTGTTTCATTAAGATCAGTCATAAAGGATGAACTCCTATAGTGTGGAAATGTGCAATACACACTAAGTAGCTATGTATTACAGTCTAGTATATCTCATCTGTATCCCACTGGCTCCGAACGTCAGCACACTGAGGAGTGAATTTAGCAAAGATGAAAAGCCCTGACTTGAAAAACAGTGGAATGAAATCAGAGAGATTTAGATTTCAGCAATGCAGCACTTGACTGTGTAATGTGGAGGATGTCAGGCGGAACTGGAGGTGACTTTGTAAGATGAAGGAAATGGAAAAAAAGCGTGCGCGTGTTTGTGACAGACAGAGAGTGAAGTAAAGAGAGGAGGAGAATGTGTAGGCTGTCATTAATGTTCATTCTGACTCCAGATTAGCATTGAAAATGAACCTGTCTTGACGATAAACACGTTTTCTTGTTACAGTTTTTCCTTCTTTCGCCATGGCGAGACCAGTTCCATTTTTTATCTCGATACTAAACACGATACTTGTGGGTTTCATTTTCCTTGTACCTGTAGTTACAGAAGGTAAGTCAACATCTTTTCATTTGGCTGCTGTTGTCCTTAGTTTATTCAGTTTATTCATTTACACGTCTGAAAATCCTGATGTTGCCATATAACGTTGTTCAAATTGCTGAAATCACTCCCAGATCTTTCAAGCTTTCTCGTACAGTTTGTTTTGGTTTTTGCTTAAGGTCATTGGGCCCAAGTTATTTTGATTTATAGGCTTATAGAACTTTTAGCGGTGTGCTTTGTCCTCTTGCGACTCCCACTAGGTAGACTAACAGTAAATCGTTACACATGGTGGTTGAGTAGTTTTTCGCAGCAAGGCCTAGAAACAAAAATATCATCCTGTAATTGTTTTTTCTTACATCAAGTTGTTTTATGGGACAAATGTTTAGCAAAGGAGATTATGATACCTTTTGAGCATAAAAGCCAAGAGACAAAGAGAAGGCCTGGCTCTCCTGCTAATTCCAAGTAGGTCATTACATAACTAGTAAAGTGAACTGTAGAAAAATGAACTGTTATCGTTATATAACTAATAATAATAATAATAATAATAATAATAATAATAATGATAACTCATCATAAGTTATATAAGTCTATCTATCTATCTATCTATCTATCTATTTATCTATCTTTTGTTTGACTGATCAGGGACTGCGTTCATATTTGGCTATCATATTCTTTCTCTCTTATTAGTAGAAATGAGAAAAACAGTATGCTGTGTTTAAAGATCTGGATTTATATAAATAGCTTTTATACTATTGTTACAGTTTCTTTTTAATGTGTCAAGATAAACCCTCAGGCCAAACCAGATGATTATCTGCTTAAGTTGTTAAACTTTGTTAAACTAGTTGTTTAAATGTATTGTTAAGCAAATTTCATGTAAAACTGGTATAGAGTCTACGTCAACGCTGCAGATGGTTGATTATGAAATACTTTATACAACCAAGTTTTCTGGATGAACACATTCGGAGCTGGTGTGGTTTGGACACGTGTAAAATGATTAACTAGCCCTAGGAGCAAGACGTGATGTCATTTAGCGTAGATCTTGCTTTAGACTAACGGTAAAAAAAATCCATTATTGAAAATATAGGGGAGCTGTGTGTGGTTTGGGTAGACTACATTTCATATGACACACTAGAAACTAGATTGATATGATCCAAAGCATGCTTATGCAACAGTTTTTGCAGTTGAAACATCAGATAATAACAGTTATCAGCATGACATGACTGTTGACTTTCAGCTTTGTCTTCTTCCTCTGCTTACAAAAAACAAATCTGACTTTTTAAAACCAAGTCTTAACAAAAAATCCACAAATGTTTAGTTTGGTTCAAGATGCAGTCATTTTTATTGCAAAACCATTTGGCTGTCTAAGTTGAATTCCATCTCTGCTTCCTGTAGGTCCGGTTGCGTCGTGTGTCCCTGAAATCAAAGTTCGGAAGAACACTGTTTACTCAGCCTCCAGTGAGAGCATGTTAAACATCTCTTGCCCTGTGACTTATTGTGATGTGATTCCTCGTGTTGGATGGATTAAAATTGATAATACGAGCAAGTTTATACACATCACTGGAACAAATCAAGTAACAATTACACAGGAACAAACAGGATCGAAGGACATTATCTCGTATTTGAGCTTCAGGAATATATCCACAGATGATAATGGCATCTACAGATGTATTTCCACAACAGCCTTTTCATTAGAAAGCCACAACATTAATGTCAATGTTTCAGGTAAGGAATTGATCCCAAAATATTGAAAATGATCATTTCTGAAGGTGAAATTAGTCAGAACATAATAAAAATTGAAAATAATAAGGTTTAAATGTCTTCCATAGATCCCAGCTATGCCAATACAAATAACACCATTGGAAGTGCAACGCTAAGCGTCAAATGGCTTCTGTATGTCTTCATCGGCTTAGGAATACTCGGCCTGGTCATGATTGTGATGTTGATCTCTTTCCTGTGCATTAATCAATGTGAGTGATGCAATTATGCATTATGAGCTGATATTCCAAAACTGAAGATTCTACATTTAATAATACGTGAATCCATTATTTTCTTTAGATTCAAGAAAAGCTAACAGCCGAAGACACAAAGTAAGCCTCACGAGCACACAATATAATTTCTTACTCGTACGTTTCGTGACATTAAAGATATCGTTTTGTCCCCTCTAGAACGTGGCACTCTGTTCGAAGCCACCGAGCGCCACCACATCAGGAAAGTCCCAGGAAATCCCAGAAGACATCTACGATGCACCTACAGATGATTTACACTCAGAGGGGACCTTTCTGAACTCAGCGAACAATCAGGAATGTACACCAGATATGGGGAGTGCAAACAGGAATGGTGATGTTTCACAGATTGTGTATGCAACTCTTCAACATCCCACACATCGGGAAACTGCTGCAGTCCGCCACCAGTCAAGAGAACAGCTATCGGAGTATGCATCCATCCGAATTGGCTAAAAGCCTGTGAGAACAATTTGGGAGAATTTCGGAATTTCAGCAATCTATGTTTAAGAAACAGGGAAATCAGAAGTGATTTAAGCACTGAGAGATTCAAACCAGGAGCTGTAGTTATTAAAACATGTATTCTCAGAACAGAATACAGAGTCAGCAAAAAAAATACACACACACTTCAGGAACATACATAAATGTCTGGAAGCTAAAGGCCACTTAGCTTTGAGCACCTCTTATAATTGTAGAGGCCGAAGGTAACTTGTGTTAATCTAGTGATGTCTGAATAAATTTAGTATTAAAATATTTATTCAAATTCTCCTTTTCCTGAAGTGTGTATACATTTTTTTGGCTGGTTCTGTATAAAATTGGACCCTTTCCAGAGTAGAATAATTTCACAGATTTAAGCCCATATGTGCAATTATTTACCATCATATGAATTTATTAGTGCCATTTGATGGCATTCAGATATATATTTGAAACATTGTGTATTAAGAGCACTTCCATTTCTTACCAAGGTTTAGATTAACCCTTTTTATTTCAAGTGACCAGCACATTTGGCTTTCCTCTGTAGGCCGTGTTTCCATTTGGTTTTAAAATGCGTCTTGGGCAATTGGATCACAAGTGGACAGCTATTAGTGTTGATTATGTGTCGCCAAAGTGTCCAGCTGACCACTTGTGTTCAGATTTCATTACTGCCTACGTCACTGTTCCTGTTATCTCCATGTCAGGGACACATCAGAATATATTAGCACGCCAAGTGGTTTGAGTGAATGCATCTTCGTGATTGTTTACACTTGTATTTAGCGTTGTCCACTTGAGATCTGGTTTCCCATCCAAGTGTAAACAGGGTCTATGATAACTAAGTAAAAACACCCTTCATGCTAGTTGACAGTAATCTTCACCACCATCCTGTGATTTTAAAAAAGCAATACAGCAGGGACATCATGGATATACACGGACTCCACTTTGAGAACCATGGAGTTAAAAAAACAGTCACTTTCTTCTCTGAGAAGATATTTGCCTAAAAGCCCTATTTCCTAAGTGCTCTTCAGGATCTTGATTCTGGTTTGTTTGCTTTTTTTATTGCAGTAATGCAATGTGTGATTTACATTAGGTCTGTATTTGTCCTTTTAGGGATATATTGTACATTCGAGGGATTTCATGATTATCATTCCATTTAGCAGTTCTAAAATGTAAACTTTTTTAGTATAGTTTTTCAATGTTCAGTCTAGAAAGCATGTGTTTAATCAAGTAATAATAATATGTTAAGCTAGACTGAACTACACTAATATGTAGTTATAACGTGCTAGCAAAAATGCTGGTTAGGTCTAGGTGTTGTAGAGGTTTTATTAAAGTTACGTTACTGAAACATGCACATAGGTTGTTGTGAAAGTAACACTTAAAATGAAAAAAAAAAAAAAAAAAGCCCCCATCACCCAACAGTCCACTGTTAACTGAACAACTGCAGCTTCAGATTCCTGCTCTTGGCTGACAGCAATGTAACCTGACATGGTCTTGGTCTTCTGCTAGTGTAGCCCAGTTATCTGAAAGTTTGATATAATGTGTGATAGAATTGTTTTGATTATTTAAGTCTTCTCCACACTTTTTTTCCCCCCGCAACATTCTGTGTAAACTCTAGCTGTGTGTAAGAAAATCTCAGCATATTTCAGAAGTAATCTAACCGCTCCATCTGCCATGTTCACAGTCACTGAGATCATCATTTTCCCTCCATTATGTTTGTTATTAACTTGAGGCTCTTGACTTGTATCCACATGACGTCTTTGCATTGCGCTACAGCACTCTAACCCCTTTATCCTTATCAGAATCACAGCGGTTAACTGTATGGTAATGTTTTTGGGAGGAAACCCACTCACACATAGAGAAGACTTTATTCGTCAGACATACAGTACAGCACAATGAAATAATTTTTTTCGCATGACATCAAACCTGAGACCTTATATCTATGAGACAGCACATACTGAGAAAACATGCATAGTCTTTCCTATTTCCTTATCTAATGTTGCAATCTGCAGGGATTTCAGCTACCTCGTTCCATGCATTACCATGGTATAGTGAGTATTGCTCTTGCTGTACAGCTCCAGGGTCCTAGGCGCAAACCTGCGCTTGGGTGATTGGGTGTTGAAAGTCATCTTTTCTCAAAAACTAAGATCAATTGCCCCTAGGCCTGTATGAATGTTGTGTGCATGGTCCCCTACGATAGTTTGGTGTCCCACAAAGAGTGTTCCCGCCTCACACCCAGCGTTCCCATGATAGATATCGGATCCACGGTGACTCCAACAAGGATAAAACTATATAACTCAAAATAGCTAATACTATACAAATTATACTATTGAACCAACTAGCTGTATGAAGAATAAAAAACTTTCATTGACACAGATTTTTCTTTCTATTTCATCCAGCATTACAGGGCTTTCAGCACAACGTAAAATAAGTAGTTCCTTTTACTTTAATTGAGCCAAATAAAATTGTACGTGCAACGAGTCACAAAGGTGTAATGTTGCAAAGTGCAGAGGTGCAAGGTTCGAGATGCTTTTACTGTGTGCAACACGATAGGCTGACTGGATAATTACATAAATCAGAGGTCCATCTGTTCCTAATAAAGTGGGTGAGAGTGATATTTTTAAACGTAATATCAGTGGGACGCAAATGCCTCCCCAATGGAAATTACCCAATCTATTGTATTCTACATCAGCTCTGGTCTCTTTTTACATATTTTCCAGTGGTGTTTATGTGACACATGGAAACATTGAGCAGTATCACTGTTCTGCTTTCAGTTATTTAGTTGGAGTTATGGTCTTACGTAAACCCCTTCACACATCTCGGTGGTTATGAAGCCCCTTCTTTCTCTTTAGCATGCAAGCAGTGTGAAACAGAAAGCTGATAGTGTTTGAATTTGTTACACAATATGTTCACAAATAGTGTTCACAAATAGTGTCCACAATATGTTCACAAACTCCAAGAATTGTTTAAGGTTGGACTGATTACATACCATCAGTGTAATAGTTTATTTTTGTACATCATATGTATGGTTATAGTGTGTGTGTGTTTTTTTTTTGTTTTTTTTTTACCTCACAGTTCATTAAATAAACAGCACAGACATGAAACGGTTATTAAGTGTGTGATTAATGGGCTGATAACTCAGCTCTGCATTTTCTATGTTTATAATTATTCTATAATTTTCTATAATTTATTATTATTCACTCTTTGCCAAAATGAGCTGTTACCAAATTTTCCATCATCAGAACAGATTGAACAGCAAAATCAAAACCATTTAATGTTCAAGGCATGTTAATTCAGTAATACGTTTATGCTGGGGTTTTTTTTTGTTTGTTTCCACACAGTTTTCTTTTTTTAACTGAAATCGATGCTTCCGTTTTAGTAATAAAACTGTTCAAGTCAATGGAAAAAACACATAAGCAGTCAAGCCGTTGCCTCGTCTACAGTTAAAGGTGGAGGGACGTGAAGTAATAAAAGCTGAGAGCATGTGTTTAAAGTGGAATAGTGTTGAGTACTAAGCCTGGACAAGCGTTAGTGGCTTTAGAGTGGAACTTTCCAGATTCTGCTCAGTAAGGATTTTCCACATAGATGTACAGAGAACAAGTCACTGATGTTTCTTCTGTTCATGAAATTTATATAACTATTTCTAAGCTTCTAATTTTCACTCACATTATTATTTGTAATGAAAACCTTAGTGTTAAGTTGAAAAAGAATGCCAAAGAGAAGCATTTCCACTAGTGCTCTCAGACTGTTGGACCCCACTGAGTGTGGTGATTATGAGAGAGAATGGGAGGGAAAGTATTGGCTGCATATTTAGAGAAATAATGAGGTGACATAGACAAAATGAAAAAAGAATAATTTACTCACCAACTCTGGACACAGTTTGGAGATGTTTGGAGATGACTACAACTTGACTCATCCAAAGCACAGTCAAGGTGAAAGCCAGTAGTATATTATTATTTTTCTTCTTCTTCTTCTTCTTCTTATTATTATTATTATTATTATTATTATTATTTATAATGTTAGCAGTAGTAGCTGAACCTGTGTTGTTGCTGATGCTATTATTATTATTATTATTATTATTATTGCACCTTGTTTATAAGTTTGTTTCCACTTATGGAGACAAGCCTCCTCAATAGATTTACATTAGAACTTTCTCTCTCTCTCTCTCTCTCTCTCTCTCTCTCATGCTTTGCATTGTGCATCTTGTTGTACTTATGGTTATCTGTGAATGTTTGAATTTTTACAACTACTATAACTCCAGCCATCCATCCTTCCAGCCATCCATCCATCTATCCATCCCAGAGAGATAACACTATATGGAGCAGGAATAGGAATTCAGAAACATAAAGTGTTTTCACCACTTGAGAGGAACCATACAGTGGGGCAAAAAAGTATTTAGTCAGCCACCAATTGTGCAAGTTCTCCCACTTAAAAAGATGAGAGAGGCCT
>JAQQZU010023750.1:0-13855 GCA_030068025.1 Parauchenoglanis punctatus | reverse complement strand
CTCGTCCAACATCAGTGTCTGACCTCACAAATGTGCTTCTGGAAGAATGGTCAAAAATTCCCATAAACACACTCCTACACCTTGTGGAGAGCTCGCCCAGAAGAGTTGAAGCTGTTATAGCTGCAAAGGGTGGGCCGACATCATATAGTAAACCCTATTTATTAAGAATGGGATGTCACTTAAGTTTATAGCGTGTAAAGGCAGGTGAGCGAATACTTTTGGCAATATAGTGTACCTGTAAATTAGTTTTAGATCAGTTAGCTTCCATCAGAAGTCACACTGAAGTGATACATTTGTTAGAAACTAAACACCACTCATCACTCAGAGAACATGATCCCCAGTGAAGCATGGTCATGGTAGCATCATTTTAATAATTATCCTCTTGGGTACTTCTTTTACTTTTGGTGGATGGCTTCCTCATATTTGTGTCATCTTGTCCATTTGGTTTTAAAGTAATCTATCTATCTTTACAACAAAACCCTTATCATCGATAATTCTTCCGAAATTTGCTCTGGATTAGTTTTCATGATGATGCTCTGTAGTCTTCCAGGTACACGTGTATTTGTACTCAGGTCACATGACTTTTCACTTGCACACATGTCAACTCTATTCAAATAATTATGTGACTTCTGATGCACCAGAACAACCAGGTTTCACTCCAACCAGGGCAAATACTTATTACACTATTTTGTGTAGAATCATGACATATAATCCAAGAATATTGTTCAAAGGGGTGCATACTTATGTAAGGAACCATTTGTAAATGAATTTATTTACATAAATGCAAAATTATTGAAATATTATTGATGTTCGGGATGTTGATATATTATAGAAAGCAGGACCATGAGCCCTATAATATGAGCCCTACATATAAAAAACCAATATATAATAACTAACTGTGTCATACTGTCGGTTCTCCATTTAAATATTATAAATCTCGTACTGATCAACCAAGTAGATGCTCTCAGGCACTCATGTTGCAAAATGAACACTTTAATATATTTTTTGTGGAAAAAAAAGCATCTCATAAACTTTTATTATGAATTGAAGATTAATACAGTGATTCATAAATTGATCATCATCATCACATATTCTTTCAGTTTGGTTTGTTCATTTCCCACACCTACATTCACAGATGAAATAGCATTCTCTTTGAACCCAGTGCACCTTGTCTGGTAGAGATACACACTGCATACACGTCTTTCCATCAACACCACGGTGACTGTGGTATTGAGGTCAGAAGCTGAGGTTGCTGACACCTGCACAGCATGCTAACAAACCAAGACACAAACATGTCCAACCTTTCCACTAACCCTCTGTGAATGTCTGCTCTGTGTGTGTACAATCTGCAGGCCTGCTTAACATACGCACTTCAGCACAAAACAACGCATGCTCTCGGTTGGAAATGAGATTTGTCACCATACCATGACTATACGACCAAATGATCATATAACAATGCATTTCATACTGTTGGAAGGTATTATGATATTTGAAGATATGTTATTTTCCAAAGCAGCTCCCACATGCTAGGTCTGAAGAGCTACTAGCTGTTAAACCACAGCTTGAGCTTGACAAAACTACACACTACCATTTCCAGTTGTACACACTTTTCTGATATTGACCCTGTCTGTTTGTTTATTGTGTTAAATCTGTCTGCCTGAAACATTGACTGTCCATCAACTTTGACTTCCAAGCCCTGTCTGTTTCTGACAGAAGTGACACCACAAGATCAATACTGTTTTATAAACGTTAAATAAGCACAGTACTCCGTACTGATAACCATGAAATTAATGACGTGGGAAGAATATTTAAAAAAACCCACACACTTTAACAACCAACTTGGACTTGCGGGAAAAAAATGCATGATGAGCATCGTGTCTCTCACTACTGTGAACGTTTAGAGATGAAAAGTATTGTGATGTTTAATGATTCGTTTTTCCCTATGTCTCTGTTAAAGGCTCGGTTCACCCTTCCCAGAATCCATTGCGCTGTTTATGTTTTGAGAGGAAAATGGAAAAATACAACATCGGGACTTGTGTTATATGTGTTTTGTGATAATGTGCACATTGGACATCACAACGCACACCTTTTGTTCACAACATGATCAGTCTCTGAACGTTTTGATTGCACGTCGTATGATTGGTGAATCCACAATCATGGATGTTGATGAAAACAGGCCATAGTTGGTACGGAGAATATTGGAGGTAACCCAGATGAGCAAGGTGGAAAAACAGGAAACAATGGCTCAGACCTCATTCAAATGACTAACAAATGGCAATGCGTCATAGTATGTGTGTGTTTGTGTGTGTTTTATATAAGGTGCAGACAGGAGAGGAGTATAAAATTCAGTGGAGGGTGCCCTCTGGTGGCGTGGCAGAGAAATGTCTATGGTAGATGTGAAAGGGCATTAATTTATAGCAAATCACACAGCAGGGGTGTGAATTTTATAAGATGGGTCATTTTTGTAGCAGCATCGCCACGAAATATAAACTTGTATAGCAGTGATGTATTAATCGTATTTCTAGCTGTGTAATGTAGATTAGTATTTATCTGAAATTGTGCCAATTCACTCCAACCAGTATAATCAACATAATGCGTTGGACGTCCAGCTATATCTCTTGCAAGTACAACCAGACAAACATTAGCAATATCCATTTTGTTGGATTTAATTATATAAGTTACCAAATTGCCTTCTCACAATAGGCTACTTACTGTAAGTCTCTGGCAAAAGCTGCAGGAAAAACCTCACTCGCTCTTCTGTACCTGCTTCAAGATGGAGAAACCATCAGTATAATGCAGATGCGGAGACAATTCCATCCATTAACACAGTGCCAAGTAAACTATTATTACAGTGCTGTTAAGTTCCGGATTCTGATTGGCCAATCAGAACGCAAATAGTAACTCAGCTTTGCACTGGTGATTATTTTCCCATAAGAGCACACACCGATGTTGGTTATTGAACTATTTAAGTAGATAACTACCATTGATCTAGACTTCATAATAAAAGATAATGGAAAAAAAATCCTAAGTGTTTTTTTCTGTCTGGCTAAACAGTTTGTATCATGTCACGTAGGGGTTGAGAGTCCTTGTTCAGGTTCAGCGAGAAGCGCCAGGAAGCCCTGGATCCACTGTAGATCACAAACACACACTCACACACACATACAGAGAGAGAGAGACAGAGAGAGAGAGAGAGAGAGAGAGAGAGAGAGAGAGTCATCTAGTTTCACTGGCAGTGACATTTGTAATAAAAAAAAGAGATTAGCAAAACAAAGATCTATTTCAGCTGTAGAAGAAATTGTCCTTGCTTCATCAAGCTTCTTGGATTAAACAATATTTTGTCTAAATGAGTTTTGCCCTCAGCATTACATCTGCAGCCCACTGCATGATGAATCTCCTGTCAGGTTGATGGTAGGGACAGGTGCTCTGCAAATTGCTTTCTCTAAATATTTAAACAGTGAAGACATATACAAGGGCAAAGTACATGTGTGTGTCTGTGTGTGTGTGTGTGTTCACTGTGCTATAGAATGATGTGTTTGACTGACAGATGGATAACTACGAGGTTCTGTCAGGGTCAAATTTCTGTCATCTGTGAAATGATTGAAAGCTTTTTAGAGGTGGTTTGAAGGTATATCATTTAAACCACTAAAATAGAATTTCCCAAAGGCATCTCGATATTTCCATCTTCCCTCCTGGAGGGAACCTTTGAGCAGCCCTCGGTCTTATCAGCACGGATATATCAGACATTGTTCAAACTGAAATCATACCTCTGATGTTTCAGCCCTGTAGTGGCCTTCATGTTGCTGAAACTTCATGTTTTCATATCATAACGTGGATTTTTCTTTTTGACAGAAACGCAAAGACGTGATCACGCCTTCCAGTTCAGTCTTCTCACACTTTTAGGAAACTTTTGAAAAGTTTTCTTCTCTGTGCAGATTTACCTGTGCACTGGTATGTATAAAGCTTCTGAGAATAGTCTTATTAAAAATAAATCATCATACAAGCGTAGACAGGAAAAAAAATAAATTGTGAGTGGGAGTAAAATTGTGCTATAAAAGTTCTCTCATGAAAAGGAGTTATCCTAGGCATAAATGTTAAGAATGAAATATGAAGGTTGCATCTCAGTAAACTGATCAACCAAAAAGTACAATAAGGTCTGATGAGATCAAATCTGAACGTTTTGGTGTTGGCACAAAGAACTAGACTTGGAAGAAACATAACATCACACTAAGAACACGGTCACCAGAGTGAAGCATGGTGTTGGTAGCATCATTTTGAGTGTTACCCTTAGAAGAATCCTCTCTTTATCCCGTCACTGTCTTGTAACAGATGGCCTCTTCTGCGGTTGTGTCATATCCTTTCAATTTTTTCATTATGGGTTTAATATTGCTCTGTGGGATTTAGGATACTTTTTATGACCAGACTGATATTTTTTCCCGGCTGTGATTTCAAATCTCCTTATTTTTCATGATGCTATTTGTTTTGGAACATTCTACGTTCTTCAAAGGAATAGGATTATTTATACCGAGATCATGTGACACTTTAATTGCAATCAGGTCTCCTCTATTCAACTAATTATGTTGCACCAGAACTAATTTCACCCCAACAGGGGTGAATACTTATGCATGTCTTTAACTACAGCTGAGAAGAGCAGAAATCACACTTATTTCATGAGCGTTCGGCAAGTTTTTAATCATGTCATGAAAAGCACTAAATTACCCACGGAATCAGATCGATATGTTTAATGATAAGGAAAAGGTATTTATTACATATCGCTCTTATTTGAATAGCATAGTCGAGATGTGGATTTAAATTATATTAGTGTGATTGAGAGAAAGTTTGATAATTGAATATATTGTGTGCCATGTACTTGTGACAGATATTCATTATATAGAAGTTGCTGGAAAGAAGCTGTAGTGTATTGTATGTTAATATTTTTATTTTTTCATTTTTATGAGACTTGGATGGAAATATTCTTTCTGCCTGAGTCTGGTAGAGATACACGCTGTACACACATCTTTTCATCAACACTGCTATGAGTGTGGTATTGAGGTCAGAGGCTGTGGTTGCTGACACCTGCACAGCATGTTAACAAACCCAGACACAAACATGTCCAACCTTTATCATAACCCTCTGCTACAGTCTACAGTCCTCTACACCTCTACTTGCAACGTATATCGTCTACAGAGCTCTTGTCACACAAGATGAACAGCTGAACATGCACAGTTATAAATATAAATCACTTTCATGAACGTATGTCTGAGAACAAAAGGACGTCTGGGAATTTTGTCTTGTTTAGTGTATGTCCTTCACATGTTTTCTTCACTGAAATCAGCAGGGCTGATAACACAATGCATAGATTAGCATAGATTATTCATCTATTAATGGCTACATCTATCCATTATACCATATCGTACTATATACTATACTATACCACTTATCCGTCAGGGTTATAGGGAAGCTGGAGCTGACGTCGGACGAGAGGCGGGGTTCACCCTGGACAGGTCGTCAATCTATCGCAGGGCTAACACAGAGATTCAAATGTGATTCTGCTAGAGAAAGTCATCCACCAAAAATCAGGTTAGGAAGTCATGAGTCAGAGAAGCAAACAAGAGGTCAAGGCTAACTCTTAAGAAGCTGAAGAGATCCAGAGATCAGATGCGAGAAACCGTCCAAGACAACCCTACCATGGACACCACAACGCTTGGCCTTATGGGAGAAAGGTGAGAATAAAGCCATTATTGAAAAACAAAATGCCATTGCAGACTCAGCACTCTGATTAATCCAGAATGAAATTTTCTGACTTTGGTACAAAGTGCAAAGTTTGGTGGCAACTAACATTGATTATTACCATGAGAACACTGTCTGTCTGTCGAGCTGCACATGCTACTCCTGAGACTCCAGTGATCCTGACCCCTTCTGCTTTGCGGACCTGCCTGACCCATCCCGGTGTCCTACTCCTGGTTGAAGTCATCAATTGGAAACCACTCGTTTCTGTAAAATATGGCACCATATAAACTCCCTCAACATACGCCTAGAACTGTGATGATGCCATTGGACTGCTGTTGACATGAGCGGTTCTGCTACAATGGCATAGGACTCGAATCGAATCGAAATGTGACCCTTCTTCCCAGAAGAAAACCTGTTCCCGTTTGCAAGAGATCTGATTCTACACTGGAGTAGGTAAACTCCATGAACATATATGTGTCAAAATGGGCCAGTCAAAGCCCAAAGCTCAGTCTGATTTAGAGAATCGGTGACAAGACCTAGAAACTGCTATTCAATAACGGGCTCGGTGCAAACTGATGTAATTTGAACAGTTTTACCAAGAAGAATGGGCAAAAATATCGGGATCCAGATTTGCATGTACGCCAGAAGACTTGCAGCTGTAATTGCAGCCAGAGCGATACTTACGCAGTCAGCGAGTTTCTACTTTTTTAATTTAGTTACATTTTGGATTACAGTGTAAAGAATATTTTGCACCGTCAAATATTGTGAAAATCAAATGGTAAAAATCCAAGTTGTAAACAATAAAAGTTGCAGAAATATTAATGCTAAAACCTGACTTTCCTGAACTGAAACATGTCGTTTGCAACATGATGATTAATACTGAGTAGATTACTCATGTGCTCCTACTCTGTCTGAAAAAAAGGTTAAACACACATCGCATAGAATCCCTAATAATACTGTTGTTTCCATTAGTTCATTCACTCATTCATTCATCATCATAAGTGCTTGATCCTGCTCAGGGTTGAGGTGGATTCTGGAGCCAGGAACACTGGGAGTGAGGCAGGAATACGGTGAGGCAGGAATGAATATGACTCTAGTCCATCATACACAGTCACATAATCATTTGTAAGAACTCTGAGGTGGTAAATCTATGCTACTGTGCCACTCATATTCATAGTTTTGTTAAATAATTAAGAAACCTATTCAGTAAAAGGCCAGAAAGAGACCTGACTTCAATTCTGCCCCTCAAAGAGACGACCTTTAACTTTACGCACAAGGACATCTTTTATAAACCGCAGAGATGATTTTAAAAAGGTTACATCATACCGCTTCAAAAGAAACGAGCTCGACCCATAATAGCCCTAAGGCCAGGATTATACTTAACTGTCTCTGGTTTGGAGAAAAGGTTTGACAGAAAGGATAGGCTAATATTTTTGGCATTTCTAAAGTAAACATTATGGATGATGTAAGAGCAAAGAAGAGTAGGTACAGTATCTTCTACTTAAAGAGCATACTGATTGACTGATTGATTGATTCTTATCAGGGACATCATGGAAACAGAAAGGTTTGCAATCAGAATAGAATATCTGTTCTGGTCATTTAAAATATACCCCAGTGCTAGAACAACACCTGCAGTAGTGCAGCTGCAAATCATGCATTCATATTAATGCACTTATAGCAGCAAGTCATGCAGGGTCTTGTATGGCAGATACTTCATATAAACTTCCAAAGAAGTCTGCGCACGCCAAATTATCTCCTTAATCAGTGTTTTTATCGACGCTCAGACAATGTTTCAATCTTCTTCTGTCTTCATCAGGTTCTCCACATCCACAGGTAGCTCTCCTACTTAATATATTACACCTATCTTTAAGGGGCAGAGCCAGCTTGGTTGCTTTCTTTTAACCCCGACAGGTTGAAAGGAAATACAGCATTAGATATTTCTGTGATTGTGAGACAAAGTCATCAATGCAACTGGAAAATATCAAGTGAAAGAAATGAAAATAAAAATACAATAACAAAACAGGGGAACATCCACTACGATTATTGTACATAAGCTGGAAAGTGTAAAAAAAAATATAAAAAGGGAGCAATGGTCAAAAAAACAAACCCAATCATACAAATATAGATGGGGTGTAAACAGATATAAATAGTATATATTCATTATAGGTTACATTTATTTCAGTAAAAACCTAATCGATATACAGGGTATGTTTGTAGAGAACGTGATGAAGACTGGAGAAGGTTGAAACATTGTCTGAACGAATAAAAACACTCATTATGTAGATAAAATTGTGTATGTGAGCTTCTGTAGCAGTTATTGGATTTACCTTGTCCTGCACCTGGGACGTGCACATTAACGTTCTCTTTTTTGGACCCCTCACGTACACAGATTGGGAAAACCCCATGCAGTCGTTGATATGGTGAAGTCGTCTCTAAGGAGATGTAGAACCACCAAGAAGTCTAGTCCTTCTTGTTAATCCATATGCCTCAATACCCTTAAAATATACTTCAAACAGGAAGGAAGATAGTGAAGATAAACTATTTCAGACATTTGACCTTGCTGTGACAGTGATAATTCCATAAAATCTTACAACTGCAAACATTCACCACTCATTCTTGAGATATCGAATCTCATCTGGACAGATGCCTGGACAACGAGAAAACATAACTGCATAAAAATAAAGGAAAAAAGTCTCCAGTGAGAGGCAGCAGCAAACAAACAAACAAACAAACAAACAAACAAAAACTCAGCCCGGAAATAAAAATAAGTAATTCAAGTAAAATGTTACCAATGACTTTACTTCAAAGTTCCAGCTATTCACTAAAAGCATTTATGTAATAAAAACAGTAACAAAAGATAACAAATGCACTGATTTCACATCCACTTGCAGTCAAAACTATTGTACTACTAAAAATAGTTCCTTTTTTTCTGGCAGGTTTTAGAGACGCACAGTGTTTCATATTTTCAGCATTTCTCTCAAAGCTGGAAGCCTGGGAGTAACATCAAAGAGCTATAACACAGGCTTGGATACACATTTCCTTATGATATTATACAGGCCAACACACACACACACACACACACACACACACACACACACACACACACACAGAATGAATAAACGTTGGTGACCATGTAAGGTCAACTTGTTTTTCTCAGGAGGCATAACAAAAGATGACTAAACAAAGTTTCTTGGTTAGGAATCTGCCCTTTTTTTCTGCCGACTAAAAACGACGCAGAGCCTCTGAACCCACACTAATGAGCATCAGCCCTATCTCATATTCACCAGGCGTTTCAAACTTTAATGAACATACTCCACACAAATTTTAATTTCCTCTTTGCTACTTGGAAGGAAGGACAGAAGGACAAAATCCAGGAGGGTAAACAAGTTACAAAGCAAGTCACTAACATCGGAAAGACCAAGCTATTTGTGTAGCTGTTTTCCTAATTACAGAACGTTAAAGCTGGAGACACATGTGTGTAACAAAATGTGTTCTAGTATGGATGCGTCTGAATACAAATATTCGAAAATATTCAGAATAAACAGATGATGTTCTAACCGGATACAAATACAAACGCTGGGCACTTCATGGAGTCTAAGGGCAACATTACATATGATCAGGTGACCAATCAGAAGTCAAGTCAAGTGGCTTTTATTGTCATTTCAACCATATACAGGTGATACAGTACATAGTGAAACGGGACAACGTTCCAGGTGCTACACAGAATTACAAAAGTGCAACAAAGACAACATAAAGTGCATATGTGCAACATGTGCAGACACTGCAGACAAGACAGTGTAGCGTCTGTGGACTGGGTGTCCTGAGTGTTCAGGAGTCTGATGGCTTGTGGAAAGAAACTGTTACATGGTCTGGCAGTGAGGGCCCAGTGAATGCTTCGGTACCGCCTACCAGATGGCAGGAGGTTAAAGAGTTTGTGTGAGGTTTGTGTGGGATCTTTCATAATGCTGGTGGCATTGAAGAAGAAGAAGGAGTGGAGTCGTGGCTACTGTTAAGTAGTGGCATACATCAGTGCTAACCAACTATTCGGCTACCAAACCTACTTTCGATTGATGGAATAAGGAAATTGTCCAAAATTTCAATGTAATTTCAATCTGTGCATTTACTGTAGAGGTAATGACTGCCATCTACCCGGGTCTGTTATCTAACATGCGACCCCATATCATCAATGATTTTTCCTCAGGCACCAAGTAAGAGTTCCAGCGTCATCTCCTTGGCCAATGCAGATTTGTGATTCATCACTGAATATCACTTTCATCCGACCCTCCACAGTCCATGACTGCTTCTCTTTTTCTCCCACTGTAACCTTGTTTTCTTCTGTTTAGGTGTTAATGATGGTTTACATTTGCCTCTTCTATAGGTTAATCCCATTTCCTTCCTTCTTTCAGTTTTGGCACAAACATTAACTCCTGTTTCTTTTATTTCTGTTTCTTTTGTTTCTATTTTCAAGGTATATTACTTTGAGCTTTCTGCCACTTTGACATCTGTATGTTTCCCCATTACAACGTTCCCGTTTTGTTGTACTCGCTCCAAATTTTAGACAGAGCTAAGTGGGAACAACCGACATCTTTCGCGACACTCTGTGTTGACTTACCTCCTTGAAGGAGAGTTATAATCCTTTCCATTGTTTTAACTGACAGTTCTCTTGTTGGGGCCATGTTTCCTGTCAATCAGCCAGGTCGTTAAAGTCTTTTAACTGCAGGCTCATTTGCATGTTTAGACTTGTCTATGTATATGTTTTAGAAATGCATATTACTAGGTGATTCCATTATTTTTTCCACATTGTTGAGTGAGTCCATAGTTTTTTCCCTCTACTTGATCTGGAAAAAACGTGCCATTACTTACAACAATTTCATTAAATTTTTTGAGGTATGTTTACAAAGCCAGAATGTTCAGCTGTTAAATAAAACTGCCTGGGTCATAGCCGTGATTTGCCTTTTTTTTTTGTTGCTACAACATAAAACAGCCTCCACATACAGGATTGGCTGTCCTCGCACCAGGGCACATGACCAAATTTGCTGTCTTTGACTCTTGGACACAGATGGCTGTGGCATGATTGGGATTTGATCTCCTGATCACTGGATGATAGGGCAGAAGCTTTTCCTTATTATAATGTTTTTCCTTTTTACTCCAAAGACAAATGTAAATCTTACGTGTAAGAAGTGAAGGATTTATTGCTTCAGTGTCCTTAATAACCCTAAATGAAAGGGTCTGTCATGAGTGAGACTGATCATATAATCAAGGCTTTGGAATCAGAAGCAGCAAAGTGCAATCAGTCCGAGACATCATGAATTATGGATGCTATCAATAACAGGGGATTTTCACCCACTCCAGTCTAGATCTGATGAAATGCTACTGCATTCTCACTGTACTGATATACGCATTGCATATCTCTCTCTCTCTCTGTCTGTCTCGTGATGCTTGACTTCTGCACTTGTCACTCATCTTTAGCTGTCATGGATGGTGGTACGTGGATACTCCAAACATTTGACCTTCCCCAGAAGAGTTTATGCTGAAGTTTCAACCTTGCTTCAGTCAATCATTTCATTTGGATTCTGTAGATTAGTGTGAAGAATCATTGTTTGGATTTGTAGCTGTACCTTATTTACAATCCCACTATCTGGTGCAACCCAGAAGAGTCAGGTTCCATTATGAGTCAGCGTCCTCCCAGGGTTTCTTCCTCATGTCATCTCAGGCTTTTTTTCTTCCTCACCACTGTCGCCTCTGGCTGCTTGGGGAATCAAAATATGCATCTGGGTTGGGAACTGAATTAGATGGAATTGCACTTTTGCTTTTTTTTGTTTGTTTGTTTTTTTTTAAATCCTCTACTGCAACGGTACTAAACACCAGTCTGCAAGCAGTGAGAGTTCTTCCTGAAGCCTTCAAAGCTCCAGCTAGAATTCATTGGAAACAGCCGTTTAGTTGTTAATACGGTGACAGGGGCTTTGAAACAATAATTACATCACTATAATGCATACTAAAACACCAATTATGAACATTTATACCTACTCAAAACCCCAGAACTTGTCCTGGCACAGCTGTTCCTGCACTTCCTTTATTACGAGCTCCAAAGTAGCACAAATTATTTTCGTTATGTCAGCCAGTTAGTCAGTCAGTCCTATACTGATCATTACGCAACCCTTTCATAAAGGATTCAGATTCACTGAAACCATTTCCTCAGGTAGTTCATGGTAACTTTCTGTAGTCTGCTCTAAAAAAAAAAAAATTCAAAACAAGGGTCTGCAAAATGTATGGCTAGACAAAATTCCAGCCAAGTGGTGATGCAGCAAAGAAAAAGATAATGTAGGGCAGACTAGATAATGTAAGCTCCCATGGAAAATGGATACTGCAGGGAGACTGGGATTAACAGGCTAGCAGTGCTTTCAAAGATAAGAATTTTTGGAATCCATATTAGTTTATTTGCCTTGAAGAATGTCTTAAAGTGGATTATTTGGGATTTTTGTGCAAAGGAGCTCAAGAGCACTAATATTAGGACAAGAAAATACCACAAGTTTGGCAAGAATGTCTGATCATCGAAAAGTTGAAAACACTTTAATAGTCATAAAGCAGCTCATTAATATTCATTAGATTGGGGTAAGTAGCATTTTGCTTGCCAATATAAGTTGGTATCTTCTTTATTTTTATTTTTTTATCACATCTCCAAGGAAGACAATATAAGAAAAAAAGGCTTTCACTACACACTATCTTCCATTTTGGCAAAAAAAAAAAAGTAACATCTGCTATGCCTTCTGTGGAATAAACTTGTACGGCTGCTCATACGGTAAAGCGTCACGCTCTGAGCAGATGTTGAAACACCGCCTCCGGATGTACCAGAGATCCCTATGAGGGGCTTAACTGCGCTGCATAAATGAAGGTGGCTTAAACGATCTCAACTAAGCAGTCATTATTACCTTCTTTTACATCTGCTATCTATAGTTTAACAAGGAGTGAGTTGAGTTAGCACCCAAACTCATACAGAACAGGATAATTAAGCAAAACAAAAATGGACTTTGGTGTGTGTACCTTTGTGAGCCTCTAAGCAACAATACCTCATTTAAAAATCTCAAACAAACCAATAATAAATAGCATTTAACTGTGTAAGTGACCCACCTGGACAGATGCTCAAGCTCATGTACACTGAGGTTAGGAAACTTTAAAAAACCCCTTGTTGTTAATATTCTGAATGTGTGTGTGTGTGTGTGTGTGTGTGTGTGTGTGTGTGCAGAAGCATACTAGACACTAATTCCCATCCAAAAGAGCATCACACGGGATAATGAACTGATCCATGTGAATTCATATTTATATTCAATTAAGGCAGATGATGGAAAAAGCATACACACACACACACACGCACACACACACACACACATGAATTAAATAAATGATGTTCCCTGAAAATTTGGCCAGATTTATTCGCTCATTAACTAACTGGCTAACAAACAAACAAGGAAAACAAACCAATAATGGTGGCATGGTGGTGCAGTGGTTAACCCGGTTGTCTCATAGCAAGAAGGTTTTGGGATCGAACCTGCCGGCTTTTCTGTATGGAGTTCGCATGTTCTTCCTGTGCTTTTGTGGATTTCCTCTGGGTGCTCTGGTTTCCTCCCACAGTCCAAAGACATGCAGATTAGGTCAACCGGCTATGCTAAATTACCCCCAGGTGTGAATGTGAGTGTGCATGGCTGTTCAGCTCTGGAGGGTGTACTCCACCTCTCACCTGAAGCTGGGATTGGCTCCAGCTTCCCTGTGACCCTTAATGGAGAAGTGCTATAGATAATGGATGGATACAAAAAAAAAAAAAAAAAAATCCTTGAACACTTGGCCAAATTCATTTGCTCATAAACTAATTAATTATGTAACTGACTAACTAACTTACAAATAAACTTAAATAAAAACAAACAGACAAAAAACTACAACCAACCAAACAAATTAATTCATTTTCTTGAATGCTTGGCCAGATTCATTTGCTCATAAACTAACTAACTAACTAATAAACAAGTAAATGTATTCAAACAGGGGCGGCACGGTGGTGCGGTGGTTAGCGCTGTCGCCTCACAGCAAGAAGGTCCTGGGTTCGATCCCTGGGTCACCCAGGGTGCCTTTCTGTGCG
>JAQQZU010023749.1:0-13862 GCA_030068025.1 Parauchenoglanis punctatus | reverse complement strand
GTTTTCAGGGTTCTATATTAAAAAGGACCTCCCAGGCAGGGTTAGGAGGGTTACTTAAAAATGTAACCCGATACAATTACTAATTACCAATTAAAAAATGTAGTGAGTAACCTAATCTAATTACCACAAAATTAAAGTAATGTAACTGATTACTTTCTGTTAGTTTTGAATTCCCTCAATACCATCATGTGGATGATGACAGCATTTTCTCACCTGGAAGGCAGAACTTGCACTATACTGTGTTGTTGTTCCCCTTTTCTGATTTAAAGTAATGGCAAAATTTCCACCCAGTTTATGTATGTTTTCACCAGAGGCCATGATAATGACTTGATGACTGTAAGATTAGCTCTGATTTCATTCAAGACCAGAGTGGTGATGTGAGACTCGTGAAGTGTTATAATGTGTGCACATGTGCATGTAGTTTATTGTTCTTTATTTCAAATTGTATTTCAGATCTGCAACTACCAATTATTTTGATAATGGATGAATCTGTCCATACTTTTTACCTAATTATTTGATTACTTCATTCAAATGGTAATAGATGATTATTTAAAAAAATATATATGCAAAAGATATTTATTTAAAATATTTATTTGCGGCATTTTAACCAGCTCTAGTACAGATCTTTTCCTTAACTAGGCTTAATTAAATAGCAGTTCACTAATTACAACATTAGTAAAATTTAGTCCTATCAGATAATCTGTCACAGTATGAGAATATTACCAAGTGCTCTCATTAACTGCATGAGACAGACTAACTCAAGCTGACAGGATTATATACAGTACATTGTTTACTGCTTATCACTTTTTTAATCATTTACCACACTTTTTGCAACTGTGTTTCTGTATTTAAAGCCAAGATTTGTTCAAATTTCAAACAGATAAATTCCAAATAAAAGATCAAATAAAAATCAGCTTCCTGGTTCATCACTGAAACTCTCTGAAGCTAGATTCCTGCTGTGCATGTGCACAAGGCAAATAATTTTCAGTGTGTGGAATCAACTAATAAGTTTTGCAGTTGACTTAGTTTTCAGTGCTCAAAATTAGTGAATCGACTCTTTTTGGGATCCATTGAACTGATGTGAACAGAAAGCAGGATGGAAACTTTAAACACAACACATTCATACAGTATATTGTGTATGCTAAGGATATACAAATGTATCAGTAATCTGCTTACACCTTTTTTTCTGTAACTTTAATGGGTTACAGTTATCTTTTTTGTGTCCTAATTATTTAACACTCTTGTCTCTCTATGTCTCTGTATACCCAGTGCCTTTGTTTTGAGGGCTCTATGCTCCCAAGGACCTACATTCCCAGGTTTCTACCTTCCTATGGCTCTATATTCCTAATACTTGTGTTTCCAGGGCTCTACATTTCTAAGCCTCTGAATTCCCAGTGAGTGTAATCCCAGGGCTCTATAGGCACTTTTGGGCCAAGCAGGGACTTATTGAGAGGGACTACCCACTCGGGAGCCCCTCAGAGAACTACACACCTTCAGGGGCCATTTTTATGTGTACATTTGCACTGCCAGTAGGAACGCTGAAGTGACATAAACAGCCTCAATTTGCACTGTATTTCCTCCATCGCATATAGGCTCAATACAGCCTGGACTTCGCTGTCTCTTCATTTATCTGTGTTTTTTCTTTTATTTTTGATGCTAACGTTAAGAGCTGTTATTTGCAAGACTAACATGTTCCATGGATTTAAGGCTGTACCTGAATTTTTCCAGTTGATGTCAGGGTTGTAGGGTGTGGCTGGACACGTGCAGGAAGGAGGCGTAAATAAAAGCAGAAGGGTAGTTTATTTAAGGTAACCCAGGCAGACAAATTCCAAAGAAAAGTCCAATACACAATGTCACTAAGCAGAGTTCAAAAACACCAGGCAGACAGGTATATCTGAGAGAATCCACAAGGGCTGGCAATGGTCAAAATTAACAGACAACTAATGTTTTAAAGACAAGACCAACAAAAAATCCAATCTATAGTTGAACACCAGTGAGACACAGAACGAGAACAAAGGCTTGGCACTAACTATAAATCATGTTAACTCTTTGCAAGTGAAGCATGTGCAAGTGAGTCTATATATAGTGTCTGTTATGAGCCCTAATGCTCATCAGGTGCAGATACTAAGGCTGTCCACATGAGGCCACACTGCATTCTGGAAACTGTAGTCAGAGTCTGTAGTCTTGTGACAAACTCTGAGGCACATTCTACAGTGCTGCACATGAGGGAGATCACAGGGAGTGAACTCAGTCATGGGAGCAGGAACTGGCACAAGAACAGGCTCTGAGAGTGGAACAGTCTCTGAGAGTGGAACTGGAACAGGCTTAGAAGCAGGCTCAGGTGTAGAGGCAATCATGAAAGGAGACTGGAACTGGAGCCGGAGTGGGCATGAAGACTTAAACTGGATCTGGAGTGTGCTGACTGGTACTGGAGCGGGCTCTGTGACTGGTGTTGGAGTGGGCTTGGAGACTGGTAATGGCACTATGACTGGAGCTGTATTGGGCTCTGTGACTGTGGCTGGAGCATGCTCTGGCTTGGAACACTGCAACTGGCTTGGAACCTGGAACTGACTTGGAGGCTTGCTCAGGGTGTAGGGTGTAGGGAGTGTTCAGTTCTCCTGAACACTCAGTGACTGGACTGACACACACACACAAATGTATACATTCATCTACCTCTGCAATTTTTGCACATTCAATTTCGATTAGTGCTGCACTGTCTTGTCTTGTGATGTCTGCACTGTCTGCATGTTTGCACACTTACAGTTTATGTTGTCTTCTGTTGCACATGTGCACTTTTGTGTTGTCTTATATGTAGCACTTTGGTCATGGAGGAACGTTGTCTTGTTTCACTATTTACTGTATCATCTGTATATGGTTGAAGTGACAATAAAAGCCACTTGACTTGACTTGACTTGAGGCTGGGGTGCCAGCTCAGGTGTTGGCTCAAACTTGGGTTCAGGCATAGGCATGGTCATGGGCTCAGGCATAGACTTGGACTTGGATTCAGGCTTAGACTTTGACTTAGATTCAGGCATGGACTTGGACTCAGTCATGGAAGCGATGTTGTCCTCAAAGCCAGACAGGGGAATAAGAATATTCTCAAGGTTTGAGATAGGAGCATTCTGACCTTCAATCTGAACTAAGTGCTCCAGTGTGACCCTAGGAACCATAACCCTAGGCTTCTCTATCTGCCACTGGAAGGAGTTCTGGAGCTGGTGCCTCCTTCTTGGCCACTGAAAGGGATGCTGAGGTGGTCTCCTTATTGGCCATTGGAGGGAGCGCTGGAGTGCAGTCTGCCTTCTCAGCCTGCCAAGGAACTTCTGGAATATGTACTGCCTTCTTAGCCTGCTGAGGAACTTCTGGAGTGCAGACTGCCTTCTCAGCCTGCCAAGGGAACTCTGGAGGATACTATGAAGCACAGGCCACCCTATTGGGCTGTGGCAGGAGCTCATTGGTGCATTTGTTGCTGCAGGCCACACTGCGCCTGCTGGGGAAGCTCCCCAGTGCACGTATTGGGGTGCTTCCTTCTGGATGGCCTGATGGAGACACTTTAGCATGTCCCCAAAGTGCTGAGCATTTCTGATGCACAGGTGCTCCACTCTCAGGAGGAAATCAGCTCAATAGTGTACCGGTCCCATGAGCCATTGGACCATGCACCTGACCTAGATATCATCAGCTGGCTTTGGCTTTAGCAAGCATTCAAAAAATAAGTAGCACTGGAGCAGGAACCCATTGGGTCGAAATTCCACACTGTCATAAGGTGCCGGGATATCTATCCATCGTTGCTGAAAAAAAAACGAAGGCAAGGTGTGCATGAGGCCTTCCCCTGTGATCCTGCTGTGTCCACATTTAGGCAAAGCATTCTGTCAGCATTGTACGGTGTGGCCTGGCATGTGCAGGGAGGAGGTAGCAGTAAAAGTAGAAGGGTAGTTTATTTAAGGAATCTCAAGCAGACAAAGTCCATAATGAGATCCAATGCACAAAGCGCATTTGTTTAAGTTTCCATCTGTTTTATCCTGTTAGTGATACACTGACTAATAAAAAGAAATAGAGACTGTGCAAATCAAAGAATCTCACTACACGTATGGCCATTCACCATACACACACATGTCTCATGGTTCCTATTGTGCTGGGAAAGTACCTACCCTGAATTAGTAGCTAAAAAAAGTCACTGAAAACAGCATTCTAAGAACAATAATCATTCTCTGTTCCTGTGGAGTGAACACACAAAAAAGGGGGTCCTTCCTCCAACAGTTCTAAGAACTATAAATAGTTCCAACAGGTTCCAACGTGCCTTATTTTCCAAAGGTCCTATGTTCCCAGGACTCCATGTGTCCAAGGCTCTATATTTCTAATGCCTGTGTTCCCAGGATGCTATGATCCCAAGGGTTTAAATCACAAATGCCCCTGTTCCTGCAAGTCTATGTTCCTGTTCCCTAATGCCCCTGTTCCTGCAAGTCTATATTCCTATGGCTCTACATTCCTGGGTCCCTTGGTTGCCAAGGCTCTATGCTTCCAAGGGTTTAAATCCCCAATGCACTATGTTACCAATATCTGTCTTCCCAGGGCTTTATTTTCCCAATGCCATTGTTCCCAGGGCTCTATAGTCTGGCTTTATATTCACAATGCATATATTCCCAGGGCTTTACCTTGTCAAGGCTCTATATTTCAAAAGTCAGTCTTCCCAGGGCCCTATCTTTGGAATTGCTCTACATCCCCAGTGCCTGTCTTCCAATGTTTTCAAGGGTCTATATCACCAATTCTTGTATTCTCAAGGCACTATATTTCTAGTGAAAATATTCCCAGGGCTCTATGTTCCCAAGGCTCCACATTCCCAAGACACTATTTCCACAATGCTTTTATTAGCAGGGCTCTATGATCCTAAGGCTCTATATTCCAGGGCCTGTGTTACATCATAACCAATAAGCCCAACTAAAACTTTGTTTTAGTGGAGAAAAGAGGTAAGTATGGATGTGAAATTGAAGAAGCAGTGGTCTGTGGAGGACACAGTGTTCCCTTGCACTGTGGTCCTTGACAGAAGTTCAGAATAAACTTCATGGGAGCTTCAAGTACAAACTGGTGTTCAAACAGATAGAGTGTGAGATGGCTGCAGCAGGGTATGACAGAAATGTTAAACAGATCAACAACAAACTCAAGAAACTGAAAAAAGGAGTACAGGGTGAAAAAAACAAGGACCTCGTGCAATGGTTGGCCATGGAGAGATCCCCACTTTGACATTCTTGACTCAGTCCTCTGTGATAGCTCAGCATACCAACTGACTGGGGCCTTTAACTTGAAAATGGCAATGCTTGGGATGATGGTGGATGATATGCTGTCACAAAGTTCCACTTATTCTTGTTAAGTTTTAATTTTCCAATTTTTCATCTTGTTGCCAGCCAGATATATATTTCTTAGCTGTTTAGCAAACATTTGCCCATCAATCTTACCTTTGAAACATTAATGTTCTAACATTCTCACATTGCCACTGGCTTACCTACAGTGGCATTTGCTTTAAGACTACATGAGAATCCTGGCTTCCCCTAATATTTCAATAAAGTGCAGCAATGAAAGGTTTACCGAAGTGTCTATAGTATTCACCAGTCTTGGTGCAATTCAATATTTTAGCAAATCAAATGATCAAGTTTCTCACTGATGTATTATGCTGCAGTGTGTGCTTAAATCTTCTTTGAAGCCCCGAGCATAGCGCTAAGAGACACCCACTGAAACTTGTTGGCTTGTTGAGACACCCACTGAAACCCTGGATGGCTTCACTAGACTGAATGGAGTGTGGGTGGGTGCATTTTGCACAGACTAAAAAACATCTCAATGTTTATTGGACAATGTTCTTTTTGTTTATCCCACCTGGATGCACAGCTTCTGCTTATGATGATTGCTAGAACTGCCAAAGGGGCAGAACCTTGTAACCAAGTGCTAATCAGTAAATCAGGAATGAATGTGACTGACATCACTATTTTAAACATATCAGATCCTGCAGTGGTGGTATAATTTGTAAATATTGCAAATAAATTGTAAGTACAAAGTTCTGTTTGATTATTTGCATTCATTTCTGAAATTTGTTGAATATGAGTCTAACAAGCTAGCTGTCATTTCCTTCTTCAGGTAGCAACTTAGCTGCTTTTTGGCACAAAATGGCAGACAATTCACATGTTGAGCTCATTTTCGAAAAGACTTTTCATGCTCACACATACAATGAGAGGAAAATTAAACAACAGGGTAGTATGTGGGGGTTTATGTTTCTAATGTTTTGTAGTCCCAAGGCTTGTGTTCCCAGGAATCTATGTTCCCAAGCCTCTATATTATCAATTCCTTTGGTGCCAGGGCTCTACAATTCCAATGCTTGTATTCCCAAGGCTCTACAGTCCCAAGGCTTTATTTCCCAACAGCCTGTTTTTTCAGGGTCCTATTTTCCAAGTCTCTATGTTGCCAAGGCTCTACATTCTCAATGCCTCTGGTCCTAAGGTTCTACATCCCCAATACTTTTGTTTCAAGGGCTCTATGTTCACAAGCCTCTATATTCCCAGTGTCTGTGTTCCCAGGGCTGTATGTACCCAAGGCTCTATAGTTCCACTGCCTGTGGTCCCAGGGGTCAATGTCCCCAAAATTCTGTAGTCCAAATGTGTTTGGTGTTATGGTTCTTTATTCCCAGGGCTTATGTTACCTGTTATCCATGCTCCCTAAGCTCAATATTTCCAAAGAATGTCAATTTTCCTAAGTTTCTGTGTTCCCAAGACTCTACATTCTCATTGGGCCTGGTCCCAAGGCTCTACATTCCCTACATCCTGTTCACAAGGCTCTAAATTCCCAGTGTCTGTACTCCCAGGAGTCTATGTCCATTGCATTTTATCCCAGGGATCCATATTCCCAAGGCTTGTGTTCCCAGTTATCTATGGTTCGTAAGCTCTATATCGCCAATGTCTTTGTTCCCATGGGTCTATGTTCACATGGGCCTGTTTTTCCAATGCATCTGTTCCCAGGGCTTGTGTTCCAAAGGATTTATGGTCCCAGAGCTCTGCATTTTTTTAGTGGCACTGTAATGAGCTGGGAAACTCAGGACAGAATTCAAATGCAGTTGAGTCATTTATTTAAAAACACAGATGAGCACAGATACCAAATCGACAGGTAGAAATAATATCTAAAAACTAGTAGGGGAGGTGCGATCAGCAAACAGCGAATCAGAGGCATAGGCAGAATCTCAAAACCAGGAAAAAAACACAGGAATCAAAGGCTTGGCAGTAGCAGACATAGAGGTAGAAACACTATTGATTTGCAAAGGTGGATTGATCTGAGAGTTTCTTAAAAGCTGTCTGTGAGTGTAGTGTGTTCATGAGAAGTGGAGTCCATAGGTGTATGTGTAGGTGATTCAGGTGCAATGGTGTAGGTGTGGGAGGAGACATGGCACACAATAGTATTGGGTGGTATCAAGGTATTATAGTATACTGGGATATTTAGAAATCCCAAAGATATGATTTCCAATACTGTAAAAGATATACACATTCATCTTTCTATAAAACTGAAATGAAGATGCTGTATTGAGGTGATATATTGCACAGCATGTGCCACCAGAGATCAGGTTAGCTAACAGAAAAATGATTTGGAGATAGAAAAGAAATAATTAGCTTGTGGCAACCATTCACACACAGGACTAATATTTAACATAATTCACAGAAATCTCCCCCATATACTGTGTGTTTATATGTGTTTAAATATATGATACTGTTAATAGATTAATTTGGTTAACTATATTTTCCATACAACCTGGGGTGATTATGTTGTGTGTTCTGCAAGAACAAGGAAGTAGAGTGGTGTTGTTGGAATAAATGAAGCGTGGTCTTGTTTCCCTGGTGCTCAACTTCCACACTGGTGACCCCTTTAACACTCTGAAGGTTCCAGAGCATGATGGCTAATGCAATTTCACTCAAATTAGGTTATTTATGTTGTATAGGTCTCCTAGCTAATCAATTAAATATTACTGGATATGGAATCATGAAAATATTGCCACATAACTCTATCTTGAGATAACGTCTTCCATCTACAAAAGCAGTTTATTAGCCTTATTTATTAGCTGATGTGTCAGTATCCACCCTGGCAGTGCCATTAGGCCCTCCAGCAAGGTATGCTGAATCTATGGAAGAAAGGTACTTATTTCCTATCTATTAATTATTCTATGGGCCACAAGTATTAAATCCAGCAAGACTTGTCTAAGTAATGTAAGCGAGCACTCAAGGCGAGACACAAAACAACACTGGAGACAAGAGCTTAGGCGTACTGGGTGATTTTTTACTGCTCAAGAACAGAAAACAAAACACGTGAAAAGAGTGTCCATAACATGGAGAGATAGTGTGAGGCAAGGGTTGTGCAGGGTGCTCTTTGGTTAGTGTTGAGGAGGTGAAGGAGGAAGCAGTGAGCATGAAGTTCACTCGGCAGCGTGAAGACCAGTCCACTGTGCTGTCTCAGCTTTCTCTCTCTCACAGCAAGTCTTACAAGGAAGAGAACACACAAAAGAAACTGTCATCACTGTTTGCTCAAATGCTACTCACCCAGAATTACCCCCGCCTCCCTTTTATGCCTTGCTGCTCCTGGCTGGAGAGTAGATTGTAATTTTTCTCCAGCCATGTTGGATTCCACTACCCTGCCTCCACTGCTCCGTCTGGCCCCACCCTGCTGATGCATAAGTGGTAGGGTTTCCCTGTCATCATGCTTCCTAGGCTTTCCTGACGCAGCAGGGTGCTTGCTTTATGAAGACGGTGCGCCTGCGTAGTCACAGACATCACAGTTCCCCCCCAAACTCCAAGCCATCAGGGTAGTGATGGGAGAGTGCATCAGTGTGGCCATACTTCATCCTGGGCTGGTGCAGCACCTTGAAAGAAAAGCCCTGCAATGACAGAAACGTTTGCTGTTTGAGTCTTTGTTTCTTGCCATCCATTGTAGGAGTGCATGATCGGTAATCAGCATAAAAGGATGACTGGTTTGGTAATATCGCAGCTCTTCTACTGTCCATTTGATGGCCAGGGCTTCTCTTTTAATGTCTGCATAGCACTGCTCGGTGGGGGTCAGCTTTCGACTGATCTATAGAATTGGGTGCACCTCACCATCAAAGTCTTGCACTACTACGGCACCCAGACTGACCTCTGGAGCACCAGGGAGCTGGTGAGCGCTGTCTTCAGAGCATTGAATGCCTGCCCTGCCTTGGCTGTACACGGCACGGTCTCTGGTTCACCCTGACTGGTGAGATCTGAGAGGGGGGGCAGCTAAAGAGGCAAAGTCAGCAACAAAAGTTCAGTAAAGTTCTTCCCGCCAGCCCCAGGAAAGCACATACCTGTTTCTTCATTTCGGGCCTTGGGTAATGTTTCATCACCTCGATCTTTTTCTCCTGTGGCTTGAGGAGGTCTTGGCCAATACTGTAGCCCAGGTATTGTTCTGATGTCAGCCCCAGGTGTCATTTTCTGGGGTTCACTGTGAGCCTAGCCAGCCACAACTTATCAAGGACTTGTCACAGGTGGTAAAAGTGGTCCTCCCAGGTGGACAAGTGGATGACAACATCGTTGTGATAAGCCACAGCATAGCTCTGATGGGGCCGGAGTATGACATCCATTAGCCATGGGAGGCAGCCATGAATGGGACTTGCCAATAGCCTTTAGTCAGATCCAGGGTGGATATGAAGCGGACTTTCCCCAGTCTCTTGATGAGCTTGCCACCCGCGGCATGGGATATTCTTCGAATTTGGAGACCTCGTTGAGTTTGGGGAAGTCATTACAAAGGTGGAGGCTCCCATCGGGCTTGGGCACCATGATGATGGAGCTGGATTACAGGCTGGAGGATTCCTCGATGATTCCGTCCTTCAGCATTTGTGCGACTTCTGCTTCTATAGCGTGACGTCAGACCGCACGGTAGGGCCGCTGCCTAATGACTCCTCCAGGGGGTGTCCTGATGTGATTATGTTCTACGTTGGCCTGCCTGGGCTCTTTGGAGAACACATTCTTGTATTGTGCTTCCAGCTCGTCCAGATCGTGTTACTGGGTCAGTGTCAGGTTGGGTCCTTTGTCGATCATCTTCAAGGCACCTGAAACACACGACGAACCAGAAAGGATCACAGGAACTGGCTCAGATTAACAGGTTTAACAGATTTATGTGGTCTGTGGTTATGTTTCTGCGTTTCGGTGCACTTACCTGGCTGCTGTAGGCAGTTGTTGACTGGGCATACTCACTCCACCACAGTGTAGGGGCCCTGCCAGCATGCTAGAAATTTACAGGCAATGCTAGGGACGAGGAGCAGCACTTTATTGCCAACTTGGAATTCTCTGGCTTGGATGCGTATATTATACACTCACTGCTGCTCCCGCTGGGCTGCCACCATATGCTCCCTCACAATCGGTCCCACTTTGTTTATTCAGTCTTGCATTTTGCCAGCATATTCCACAATGGAGAGATAAGGAGAGGGTTGCATTTCCCAGGCTTCTTTGGCGACATCCAGGAGGTTGCTGGTAGTGTTGAGGGGCGCATGAGGGTAATGAAGCTGCTGGTGTCGAGTCGTGCCATCACTGGGTGTCCCTTCAGCTGCAGGGTAGCTGTCAGCATCCTGGGGCAGGGTCCACATGGACAGCACAGGTGGCTAGCCATGGCTTCTGCAGCGGGGTTCTTTCCGCTTCCATTGGCATAAAAAAATCTCAGCCTGAGCTCAGCAGCTTTTGGGTGACTGGTTTCAGAGGGTGTGGATAGAAGGATAGAAGGGCCAGGTTAACGGTGGTAGGACATCACCCAGCAGGGGACAAGGGCAGCCGTGAGTCATCTTCAGCATTGGCGTGGCGGTCTCAAGCTTGTTGATTAGCTTTCTGGTGGAGGTGGGTCAAGACATGCCAACGGCGCATTGCTACTCAGCTGGCAGATCCCACAGGAACTGATCAATGGTGATCCATTGGATGGTGATCCTCCCACTCATGAAATAAGATGATTTCCTCAGAAGAGAGCACTTCCTGGAGATGAAGGGGCAATCTTTCCCGTTCTCTCAAGTGTGCCGAGGTATGCCTCGACATCATCATCTGCTGTCATTTTTGTGAGAAGTTGGAGAGCATCTTGGGTTGGGTTGGGAAGGGATACTTTAGCTGCAGGGAGCCCCTGTAGAGCAGCTAGGTCCTGGGCCATCGCCCGGAGTCCTTGCACTAGCTCCTGGTTTACATGGCCCTGCTCAAGGCCCGACTCCAGGAGGTGCCGCACCTTGGGGATGATGGTCAAAGCCGTTGGTGGATTGGTGTTATCGCCTGCCCACATTCTCCACCACTGTAAGTGAGCACACAAGGCGAGACACCAAACAATGCCGGAGGCAAGAGCTTAGTGTCCTTAATGTGGGGAAGGCAGCATGAGGCAAGGGTTGTGCAGGGTGCTCTTTGGCTAGACGGCAGTGTTGAGGAGGCAAGGGAGGCGTGATGAGCATGAAGTTCGGCGGTATGAAGACCAGTCCACTGCGCTGTATCAGCTTTCTCTCTCACCGTGAGTCTGTCAAGGGAGTTTACCACCACCTCCCTTTTATGTATCACCGCTCCTGGCTGGAGAATAGATGGTAATTGTTCTCCAGCCATGCCAGAGTTCACAGCCCTGCTTTCACTGTTCCACTGTAAAGTCCCTGTTGCACTTTAAATGTTAAAAATCAGCACTAATGCAGAAAAACGAATAATGTAAATTTCCTCAAAACACCATAAAGCCACAGCATGTTATTTATGTCACATCTGATTTACTGTTTTATCCTTTTAACATGAAATCTTTTGCATTCTTATTCTGTAATGACCTAATGAGCAGCAGTTCATGAGGTCGATAATCGCACACCTCCATCACCATGATGAAATAAGTTCTCAGCTGGAGCAGTGAAAGTGCAACAGAGTTGGCGAGAGGGCAACAAACCATTTCAGGATTGCATTTTTAGAATGGATGCTAAAAGGGAACATAATTACTGAGTCAGTCCATACTGTATGTGACGTGTGCAAATTGTGTGTAAAAACCTTAATGTGTTGTGAAGTGGCATTTGTCTCCACTGCAAAGTTGATTATTTTCCTGTAACAGCATGTCTTCAAAGTGTTTTATTCCTCTTATACCACAGCAATTTTTTATTTCTTAAAGAATTACACATCATACTAATGTCAGAGCTGCTGTTATAAAAATTAATCAACACCAATCAAAATCTGGAATTCAACAGCACTGTGAAATAAGACTCAATTCATATATATATATATATATATTAGATCTATAGATCATATAGATTAGTGAACACATCTAATGTTATACCTATCTAAAGACTGACTGTGCTCTTTGTGTTTGAGTGAAATGTATGGGGTTTTAAATGAAGGAGTCACAACTGATTTACTCAGACTCACATGAATAATAAGTAATGGCAGTTAGACTAGCACTTAGACCACTTGTGTGTGTGTGTGTGTGTGTGTGTGTGTGTGTGTGTGTGTGTGTGTGTGTGTGTGGAATATCTTAATTACACCCGAGAGAGTGTGAGAGAGAGAAAAAGAGATGCAACTCTATAATGACATTTCTTGACAGGATACACACTGTGTGTGCGTGTGTGCATGTGTGTGTGTGTATGTGTGTGCGTGTGTGTGTGTGTGTGTGTGTGTGTGTGGGGGTAAAACTGCACTTGTCTGCTTGTAACAAGTCTGCTTCTACTCCATTATAAAACACCTAAAAGAAGAACAGCACATGTGTAGCGCTGACCTTCAACGCTGTTCCACCAATCAGCATATTTGTTCAGTGCCCAGGAAGTCACAGACTTTAGGAAAAAGGTGTTTAATTCTGCATGAGAGAGAGAGTGAGAGAAGCCTGTTTCTCTCTTTCTCTCTGAGCACTTTTCCACCTTACAGTGTGGCTCATAATCCAAACCCAGAACACTGGTTGAGTGACTAGACCTTTTTCCACCTATATAGCAACCAACAACATTCAAGTGGAAAACAAACAGAAGTGTTTTTACAGGAAAAATTAAAAACATACAATTTCCTGGTTGCATAAGTATGTACACCCCTTAAACTAATACTACGTTAAAGCACATTTTGCTTGTAATTCAGCACTCGGTGATTTGGGTAAGTGTCTACCTACTTAGCACATCTTCATGTGATTCATATTTAAAGTGCTCCAGATGTATCAAATAGTGAGATTAGTGAACAGCCATCTTCAAGTCATTCCACAGGTTTTGGATAGAATTTAGATCTGGGCTTTGACTGCACCATCCCAAAACACTGATCTTCTTCTTCGTAAACTGTTCTTTTGTCGACTTTGTTTTGTGTTGGAAGATGAAAATTTTATTAATCTTCAGCTCCCTGCAGGTTTTGTGCAAGAACAGCTTGGTGTTTGGAGCTATCCACAATTCCCTCTATCTTGACTAAATCCAGCTGAAGAAAAGCAGCTCCATAGCATGATGCTGCCACTACCATGGTTCACTGTCAGTATGGTGTTCTTTGGGTTATAAGCTGTCCTGTTTTTGTGCCTGGCATAGCTTTTATGCCAAAAAAAGTTCCACTTTTCTCTCAGCATACCAGAGCACAGGTTTCCACATGGTCTGGGGTGATTTAGGTGAATGTTTTTCTTTTTTAGTGAGAAAAAGCTTCCATTAAGCCACCCTACCCCATAACATAGACTTACAAGATATACAAGAGATTGCTGATGCATGCAAGCCAGTACTTTGGAGTTGTTCCTGCAGCTCTTTTAACTCCTTAATGCCACTGTGGTGTCCCATTATCTCTACTTGTTGATGATGGCCTACACAATGCTCCCATCCATCCATCCATCCATTATCTATAGCGCTTTATCCGTCTGGGTCGCGGGGAAGCTGGATCCAATCCCAGCATCTTCGG
>JAQQZU010023748.1:0-13868 GCA_030068025.1 Parauchenoglanis punctatus | reverse complement strand
TAATGTCTTTATATTTGAGCCCAATTTCAAAATAAAACTCCATGAACCTTTCCCACGGGTGTGGGGTGTCCAATATAAGTTGCCGAACTGACCCGGAAGTACATCGACCAGAATGAAAGCATACGATATTTCTCGGGATCGTATTCCCAATTGAGACGCATATTCAGAATGCGCTGTATACATGTCCAAAGAATGCTCCTAAAACCTGAGTAATATCGTCATATCGTCACACCTTATTTGCAATAAGGCTGAATTTGGAAAATGCTGTTTACATGACCTGTACCAAATTCAGAATATTAGTTTGTTCATCATATTCGTAATTATAAGGGAATATTAGCATGCATGTAAACGTACTGACTGAGATACTCAGAAATAATGAGTTAGTAAGTCAGAATAATGAGATAATATCTTAAAATAATGAGTCACTAAATCAATATACACATATAATTTCTTAAAATACACAGTTACAATATGAATACTAGATCGAAATAATGACATGCTAATTCATAGTAGTGAGACAGCAATTGAAAAAGAAAGTTCATGCATTCCCTTATGTAAAAGAAGTGCAGTAATATTATAGGATTACTACATAAAAATATCACTGCAATCTCGTAGCAATAGTACAAATAATTATAGAACTCCCGTAGGAATCTTATAATAGTTAAAGACATTTTAGAAATATTATATATTAGTGTAATCTTGTAGTGTTGTTATTGCAGATTTCCGTAAGGGTTGTGCTTCAGGGATGCTGTAAAAGTGCTTATGTATGAATGACTACAGGAAGTAACTGATTAATATACTTGAAGGCTTTATTTTACAGATGTACATGTTTTCTGAGTAAGTGTTTATAAAAGTCTGTGTTCTCTCATGAGTGCAGTCGCTCCTCCACACCACACAGCGGCCATGTTGTAGTTAAAACCCCCCAAAAAAGATAAGAAATGGCAGCAATGCGCCTGACGGCGGTGTGACGTCATCAGCGTGCGACACAAATTCGAAGGACGAGAATGGCGGAGAACGAGTACGTATTCTACTTTGTTTACATTTTGTATCTGGATTAATCCTTTGCATCGGTTAATCCTCGCTCTTCTGGCTGTGTGAGGTCGCCTGGTGCGGTGTGTGTGCGCGGATGGAGGGAGTATTGTACAGAATCGATGATGTTAAATCAGGAGTTTTTTCACCGCACATGGGTCGAGTTGTGTACAGTGAAGTTCTATGGAAGATTTATATGACAGCTCTCGCTCTCTTTCCTCTTGTCTCCTTTAGTACAAAGAAGGTTATTAAGTTGGTCCCTGAGAACCTTCTGAAGAAAAGGAAGGCGTATCAGGCTATTAAAGCGACCCAGGCTAAGCTTGCTCTGCTTGAGAGAAGAAAGGTAACTCTACAGCTCCCTCAGCTTACAGGATTCTCACTAAATAAAGATATCACTAATCTATCATTTTCCTAACAGACAAAGAAAGGACAGTTAAAGTTCAAGCGTCTGGAGGAATTTCATAAGTGCAGCAGGAGGAAGCACAGGGATGAAGTGCGGCTGGCGAGAGCGAGACACCGACCTCCTCCTCCTCTTCCTCCTGCCAAGAACAACCTGGTGTTCGCCGTACGCATTCGAGAGTATGCTCCTCTAACGCCTCTCCTTTACAAACTTCTCTCACTCACAGTGTTGGGTCCTGCTCCACTCGATTCAGGTCCTGCTTCTCATACATTGCTGTCTTTACAGGATCAAAGGCGTGAGTCCGAAAGTGAGGAGGACCATAAAGATGTTGAGGCTGCGCAAAATCTTCAGTGGTACCTTTGTTAAAGTCAGTAAGATCTCTATGAACATGCTGCGAGTCGTCGAGCCCTACGTCGCCTGGGGGTAAGAAGTCTGGGTTTTGATGAACACATTGGAGTGTTGACATATATCATTTACAAATTTATTTATTTATTTATTCATTTATTTTTGTCAGATTTCCTAATTTGAAGTCAGTTCGCGAGCTCATCTTGAAAAGAGGCCAAGGAAATGTGGATAAGAAAAAGATTCCTCTAACAGACAACACCGTCATTGAGCAGCATTTAGGTAAGCTGTGTGATGGATTTGCTAAAGGCAGTATTAAGGAAGGTAGATTACATGAAAGCACAATGTTTTCAAACCTCAGGTTGGATGATGTGATTATCCCCCTGCTTTCATTCACAGAGGAACAGGAGAACAGCATGCCTTTATATGGCAGGATGTTTAGCTAATTCTATTATTGCTACTTCTATTACTTTTATATACTATTCTGTCACTTCTCACATTAAAACAAGTGTAAATATGATCAGTATGCGGTACACACACAACTGGACTGTACTCAAAATATCACCAATAAAGTCTTAATCGACAGTAACTATCAGCAGTGTGTGGAATAACGTTGAGTCTGAGTCCTTTTGGAGTGGTTATCAGTTGAGATACTGTCTTCAGACTGTGCTTTTTCAGCTCAACGTGATGCCTGCTGTATCTGTCCATGATAGAAGAGCTGTCATGTTGTCTGTGTCTGTTCTCTAACAGCGCGTAATATTTATCACAGAATGTTCTGAGCCGCATCATGCGTGTCTCATAGGAGGCCGATTAGGTAGAGGTCAAGTAGCTGGTCCAGCAGGATGCGTTTCCAAGGCAACAGAAGAAGATGGTTGTGGTTAGAGGCTGCCAGGAGCGAGGGTTGGTCTGAAGAGCTCTGTATTTCACACTCACTTTATCTCGGCTAGCTAGCTGACTGTCATATCAGTGAACTAAGACTTTAACAGGTTTAGTTTGCTAGTTAGCCGACATGCGTTACTTGTATTGCTTTAACAGACCTATGTCGCACAGCTAAAATCTACAACAAACTAGCTAATGCTAGAATCACATGGCGACCTTTGTTTACATAACAAATAAAACAAAATCAGCTGTTAGTGTAGTGTCACAGCGTCCTCAGTATTGTAACTGAACTGTCATTATGTATTAAACGTTCCCACAGACAACAAAGGTGTAATCGTTAAGAGCATTCAGTTTCTGTGATGTAAACACTCTGATGTGCATGATGAGTCCGGGCAGCACAGGCTGGAGCGTCATTTATCCACTGACAGGACAGCAGTTAGCCGTACTGACCTACCTGAGTGTCTGTAATAACACATGGAGAAAGCTTTAGCTCACATCAGTACCCAGCACAGGGTGAAGGCTCGGCACTCAGACACAACACGAGGGTGTGCACTAGGGGGCAGTGTCCCATCAATCACACTGAAATGGAAGTATAGAGAAGCAGAAGAGCCAGAAGAGGAGGATGCTTTAGATGGAGAAAGAGAAAGTAAAGTGTGACCCTGCAGGATGAAACTAGTCATAATGAACTCCAGCGGCTTTAAAGCCTCACATTTATATTCACGTATATAATTATCATTCTCTAGTTTTCTGTAAATAAGTCCATTCTACAGTAATGTGTATGTGTGAAGTGAACGTGAGACACGGGGCTTAAACAGGTTTCTTCTTGCTGTTCAGTAACGGAACGATTCTCCCGTTTGAGACTTCAGAAAACACAAAGCACTGGATCCATTGAGGGACAATTTCACTTTTACACGTGAGCTGCATTTGGATCAGTTTTACTCTGAACTGAACAGTATGATTTTAAATTTGGTTGTTGTGTTAAAGCAGAGCGCCGCAGATCAGCGCTCGACGCAATTAGCACGCTGACGGAAAGCGAGTTAGTGCAACGCTTACCCATAATGCCCCTCTGTAGAATTATAAACAAGGCTTTGATGACCACAGATTATCCCTAAGCCTGTCTGACAGCAGCAGGACATGGTGAAGTCCATGTGATGGTGCTGAGAGCGAGCGCTTCCTCAAGTCGTCTTCTGAACAGATCTGCTGATGGAAGTGAAGAGAGAATAAGAAAGCTCCTCATTAAATAGCTGACGTCTATCACATCCGTCCTCTGGGCCAGGACATGGTTCTGATCAGACCGCTGAGTGAACTACGATCTGTTCTGAAATCAAACCATCTTGTGTGCTGTAATTGAATCGATTTACTTTGTTGTTCCACTTAGCTGCAAAATAAAGCAAAAGAACTCATTTAGGATCCAAACGCTTATAGAACAAGAATTCTTATTTGTATTTAATTTTATAATCTATTGATTTTTTTCCCAACTTCAACATTACGGGTTATTCTGTGTAGATTCAGTGAAGTAAAATCGTGGTTCAGTGTAATAGTGTTTACTGACCTGAATGAACGATCTACCGTTTGTGGTGTTCACTCGCTGTGTCCTCGGTTTGTCTTGTTATTTGGATCTCAGTTGAAGATAAAAGGCATGTGTATGACCCCGTGAGCAAAAACGGTTAGAAATGAGACGTTTGATTTCAGGCTTAAAGGAAAAACGGCAAATGTTTTGAGTAATAATTCAGGTTTATATAATATAAGGTTACGCATGTCTGCCAGTTTGGGTCTGAGTGAGATGTGTAACTCTGCGATGTTTCCCTGTAGGCCAGCATGGGATCATCTGTTTGGAGGACCTCATCCACGAGATCTTCTCCGCTGGCAAGAACTTCAAGGTGGTGAACAGGTTCCTCTGGCCGTTCCACCTGTCCGTTCCTCGGCACTCGGCCAGAGATAAAGTCGGCCTTATGAAGGAGATGGGCGAGCCAGGAGCTCGAGCTGAGGACATTAACAGAGTGATCAGGAAGTTTAACTGAGCCTTGCTTCATGGATCTTGGACAAACTGTGCTGTTTTATGGAGAGTTGTTGGCTTTCCTGCCTTTACCTTTCCTTTCATGATTAGATGTGAAACCGTGGGTCAGACCAAGATTGGACATGGTTTCAAATCATTACCTTCAAAAGGGAGGATCAGACCAAATCTGACGATCCGGCAGCTGTTGCGCTACTGACCTGTGCCATCTTCAGCATTCAAAATCCAGAGTTCTGTCATTTATTAATAAAATGATGTAAATATATAGAAAGAACACAACCACCATTGACAACAGCCTGATTATATGACAGAATGGATGTATTTTTCTCACTAAAATCAGACTCATCAGCTCATGATGTGTTTTCCAATCTTAGTGTCTCATTCTGACTCCCTTCTTCTATATCCTGGTGGTTTTTGTTTGTTTTGCCAAATAATTCCTGTTTCTGTTTCTTTAGTAAGTGATTACAAGCTTATAGATGTAAAGAGCCGCACCTCTTCTCCCCCTCACACATTTGTTACTAGTTATTAATTCATTGTCAATACGCATACATGTTTATTTTATTAAAACACACAATGACCTCTACAGTCTTCCTGTAAAGATGTTCTTGACTTATTTCATTTCCAGTCCCAGTTTCCAGAGCTGCAGTAATGTCACCTACTGAATCAGATGAACCTCTTAGACATGTTTCAGCGCAGTAGCCGAGGCCATACAGATACCTCCAACCCTGAGATTGCCAGCAGCTCAGAGGTGAAGACGGAAGCCCATGAGCCATAGCTTCAGAAAGAGTCGATGCTAAAACCACACCCAGCGGTCTCCATGACGACCATTTCCTAAACAGTTTAATTCATTATCGCAACGTGAATCTGTGCTTAATTAGTAGTTTCACATCCCTTGTTGGTTTTATATATGGCTGCACTACAGCATTAGAGCCTAAAGTGTGTGGGCGCCCCTTTTAATGACTACCTCCTGGAGTTTCAGCCATACCCACTGATAACAGGTTCATAAAATCAAGCACCTTGACATGCAATGTCCACACACACACTGGTATTAGAGGTCATCTTACTGAAGATCTCGGTGCACACAAGCCTGTGATCACTAAACACAATGACCAGCGTGAGCTGGACTCTGCAGATGTGGAAACATGATGGAGTGATGAATCACGTTTCACTATCTGGCGCTCTGATGGATGAATCTTGGTTCGGTGGATGTCAGGAGAAAGCAGGCTACCAGAAAGAAGCTTTCCAAGAGTACATTTTGGTGGAGGAGGAAAAATGGCCTGGGGCTGGTTTTCAGGGTTTGGGATCCAGTGAAAGGTAATAATACTACAAAGACATTTTAGAAAATTATATTCTTCCAACTTGGTGGCAACAGTGTGGAGAAAAGTTGATAAGTTTGATGTGGAAGGACTTGTGTCCTGCACAGAGATATAGATGTGGTCAGGTGTCCACTTTCTTTTGGCCAGTGTATTTAAAAATCACTGCGTAATTCTCGCATAAAAGTTCAGTTCATTGCAAATTATGAGGTATGAAGCTGATCAAGTTGATGTTTACAATAGTTACATGCAAATTTATACTCAGGATCATGAAAATTTTACAGATCTTTCATGGCCATGAACAGAGCTAAATAAAATGTTCTGTAATGTTCCTGATTGATGATTAGGTTACTCATTTGGTAGCAATATTAGTGTCCATAAATACATTAAAAAAACACTGAACTTACTGTATAAATTTGTGTGGACGCATCCCTAGTGACGAGTGTATTTATAGACCATCTTCTAGTGAAGATCCAGTTTCTGGAAAAAAGATGAAACCGTTCAGGAGCCACTGTGTTGAAGTTGATTTAGATTTTCTCTATTTATGGCTGAAAAGAATAAATGTCTGGCTCTAGACTGTTGTCATGAAGATCAACATTAAAAAAGTATTGAATTTATCTGCCTTGGTGTTTGTCTATGGTAATTACTGCTTGCTAGAGATTTTTGCCAGAATATCAATAATGTTATATTTTATATTAACATACACAGATCTATATATGAAGTAAAGTAGTGAAATAATTCCTTAATATTAGTGGATCTAATGTTGAGTTTCTGTTGTTGAGAATCTACATTGCCTACATACCTATCTATTAATTAATTAATTAATAATGCCTCTTTTTTTTTTTACTGTCCTATTGTCTAGCGATATCAGTTTGTGAATACTTTTTGGGTGTTTGTAGGCTGAAGGTTCCTGGTCTGATTTGGGCTCTGGATGAAAATCTGTCATTGTGTCATTCTGTTGAATAAAAAATTAATATGATACTTTCAGAAAGGTTTACCACCATTTTGTCCTCTGATGATGTTGGGTTCTTTGTACTTCCTAGTTTAAATATTGGCTCCAGTGATCCTTGACAGCTTTCCTGTCCCCGGGTCCAGTGAGCATTTTTCTCCTTGAGCTGGGGTAACCGAGCCTCGCAGATAAAAATGTTCACATGCAACTTATTTTAAATATCAGTGTTCTGGCTCAAGCACATAAACACACGTGGAGGTGAGCCTGCTCTTTGAACCTGAGCATGAATGAGGGGAAAGCCTCATGACCCCATTTAGGTTATATTTCTTTTGGCAGCAGCTGTTATTTGAAGCCCTCACTCAGGAGCCGGGTGAGGATTGATGGCTGCTCCAGAAGTTGCACAGCTGGATTATAAGGGATGGTATTGCAGAGAGTTGGCTGGACACCAGAGGAGCCCCACTGATGTTTCTGGCCTCTGAAGCGGGCCTCCTTTGTATTTGGACAGCAGCTGAAAGTGGTGGTTCCTGGTGGAGGAGTGGGACGTGGAATATATCATGGTGGTGCTGCCGCTGCAGTTTACTGCAGAATTTCCAGCAGAAACAGCAGAATGGGTCTAATGCCACTGGCACGTGTCCCTGGATAAAGTCATTCATCTAGTGGAGGATCACCTGGTTGGCACTTCTCTCCCCCTCTATCTCTCTCTCCTGGGTGGTACAGTGGTTAGCACCGTCACCTCACAGTAAGAAGGTTCTAAGCATTGGTGAATTTGGACCTTTTTAGGGGTTATGTTGTGAGAAAACTGGGCCAAATCGGCTACTGTTATTACTGTGAGTGGTTATAGCTCTGTGTGAAATGAAATGTGTGAATGTCAAAGAACATTAGCTGATGTTTGCTATAATTTATCAGCTAATGTTAAGGTTTCTAAGCGATTATGTTAGTCTGCTTGCTGGCACAGGTGGTATCTAGCTAACATACAATTGATTAGTTTAGTTAACATTCTCACTGTGTTCCTTATTCTGATTGTCATGTGCAGGTACCGACAGGCGGAGCGCAGTTGTGGTTCAGTGCTTTAATATAAAACTCAAAAACACAAATCCAAATCACTAATCTGAGAACAAGATCAAAATACAGCCGAAGCATCAACAGAGCAGCAACAACTATTCCAGGGCAAAATCCAGATCAGTAAAAACCAGAGAACAAAACAGTGTCGATAACCAGAATAGCAAACACTTAAATTTAATACTTAGCAGTAACAGAGACAAGGACCAAAAGTGTTGTTTCTTAAAGCATGTCTGTTTGTGAGTATATGAAGTGTGAATGGAGTGGTGGATGCAGGTGTGACTGATTAGTAGCTCATACTCTGAGAGTGTGGGAGAGTGGCGGCCATGTTGTCAGGTTGCAGGTGCTCATGGGAGTTGGAGTTTGTTGCAGAGTCAGTGGACATGCACATGCAGACATGACACTGATAGAACTGGGCTTTATGGAATATCTACAGTGCATTTGTGGACAGTGAAAAGAAGCTTTGAAACAAACCTTGATTCATTGGAAATATCTTTTTTTTCCAGATGGATATATGATTTTATTAAAAGAGCACAGCCAGATTCAGGAGAGGTCATAATGAGTGATGCATTGCCCTCAGCAATCCACTCTTCAGTGACATGTATATTGATATGGATCGATACGTTTTTTTTCCCATTTAATCAAGATTTTTTTGCATTATATTATTACCTTCATAAATTAAGTAATGATTTTGTGGCTGAACATTAAAGCACGTTTGGTCAGATTTTTTGGTGTGTTTATAGTCACATCATTGAATATTTGGTTTCTCAGAGGAAATGCTTTTATTAACAGGTCTAAAATGAGGAACAAGCTGTTGAAAAACAAATATGTATTTGATTGGTGAGTTTGTTGATTTTTGAGCAGGCAGTGTTTATCTATCACCTAAAGTTAGGACAATTATCAATAATGTATTCAATTTAACTGTGTAAAACTGTTGGTGGTGAACTGTTTACATTTATCCGTATTGGTGTTGCCAGTCAGTCATCCTTAGAGTAACCCAATGGTGAAAAATGAAGCAAGGTGAATACAGTGTTCTGATAAGCAGCAAAAAAACACAATTTGTATAGAATTGCACAATATAATATAGAAAATATTACTGTGCTGTGTTATCCAGTGAATTGAGTGATTAAACGGGGGGTTAAAACATTTTTGCAGGTAACATGCAATTTACCTTCTTGTTACAGACGGAGTCCCCTAAAAATTAGATCTTAGAATTGCCACTGGTTCTGGGTTTGATCCTCGGGTTTACTGGGTTCTTCCTGTGTGGAATTTTCATGGAGTGTGGGCCACCTCAAGCGTAACATGGAGCATCTGAGTGAAAGTTACACATGCTTGTGCCAGAATGTTGATATTCAGCATATAGACGTTGCTGCAAATAAGTAATGTGAACGTTTTTTCTGGGTTTGCTTTTTTTGGGAAACTGCTGGGATACTTTTCCCATTTTCCTCCATCAGGTTATATATTATTCTTAAGCTAGGTTTATTCTGACTTGGCAGTTTTTTCTGTAAAGTTGATAAACAGTATAAATTGTTGCATTAGGGAATGTACAGTCAGGAGTCAGGGTTATGGTAAGTTAAAAACAGAAGGTGTTCTCAAATTAATGGCATTCAAAGTAAATGTATGCAAATTGCTTAGTTTGTACGGTCTTTTTACTTGAATTCAATTAATGGGGTCTTCTGATTGGACAGTGCTTCTGCTCGACGTTTCTGCTAAACAAATCAGATCAGGTCGAGAAGGACCTCCTCAGATTCTGCTGATTGTCTCCTACAGCAGAGTTAAAGAACAAACTGATTCATCAAATTTCATTGAAATTACAAATGCTTTTCTTATTTCACTGCAAAATGTTTGAAATTTCTGTTGATCTAAAATATTTTCTAGTTTTGTATTTTTTAAATGATCTCAACTCAATGAAGAATAACCAACTCTAGATGCAATCTATGATAGATAGATCTTGTACTTTTCTGCATAATTGTCTTTGTGTAATGTTTCCCAAAATGTTTTTCAGTACATGTTGCTCGTTCCTCGTACCTGGTGTTCTGTGGTGGCGTTAGTGTGACACTTCTGTGTTCACATGACTGTGTTTTTTCACCTGTAGGCAGAGCTTTTTTTCTTTTGCAAATAATGAAGTAGTATTATAGCAGTTTAAATTGTAAAGCCAATTAAAGTGATTTAAATACTCATCATCCTTCCTTAGTTATGCAAATTTTTCTTTTCTTTTTTTTTTACAAATATTTCTCCTGTAAGGTATAATTTTATTTTACCATGATAAGGCTTTGCTTTCTCCTTAGGCTAATGTCCTTTAATATGCATCATTGTCTGTCCTGGTAGTGACCCAGTCCTGACTGCATGCTCTGTCCCAGGGCACTAAAGGTATGTGCCCTAGCTAGGGATCAAGGCCAAGGGCGTTCATGCACTAAGAGTTAGAGGGGCTAGGGTTTAGAGGATGTAGGGTAAGGTTTGGAATCTTACTGGATAGGTCTTTTTTAGGTTTTAGGCTATGGTTTATGGGGTTTGTTTGAGTTTAGGGTTAGGGTATATGGATAACCAGAAAAAACTTGGAAAATGTGAAAACAAACTTTATTTTTATTGAGAATATTAGGACTATGCATAGCACCAGATGCCTGCTTCAAAGCTACATTGAATGTTCACTGATAGATCCAGAGAAGGTCTCCTTCAGCCGTATTATATCAGCCACAGGCATTCGACCGGAACCGAGAAACACTGAAGTTATTATGGATTTGAAGGGCCTTCCAATGTGATGTTTCATCTATAATCAACATTTCTTCCCCAGTTGACAAGCCCTTCCCCAAAGACAAACCTCCTACTTTGTAAGAAGAGTTGCTGGGTCTGAGAGCGAGACCAGGAGACGGCTTTCAATATTGTAAAAAGAGAATCTGAGCACTTACTGCAACAGAACACAGACGATATACTCAAGTGGAAAAGGAGGACTGGGCACGTTGAGCATATGCATGTGAGAGGTTTTGCGGTCGTCTCATTGGAAAACATTTTTCTATGGAAACGATCATGAACTTCTTCTTGGCCTAGCTGGAGCTCAAGCTCTAGATGTTCTTTCTCTCCTAGAATTCAGTGTTTTTGGATGAGACTTAGACCATCATGTAATTTGAGCACGGATTGCGCTTCCGTGTTATTGTTACGATACTAGTTCCGTCTTCTTCCAGTCTTGTTATTGGATCCTTGCCCTATCGTGTGTTGATTGTTTTCATCTGGTTTGCATTACCTTTTGATTAGATAGCAGACACACCATCACACACTCCTAGCAGAGCATGCACCAAAACAGTTTACTGTTGAAAGATACAAGACCATCATACATTCAGGAATGCTGAATAATGTCCTAGCCAAACTATAAGAAGGTCAACTGGATGTGGGTAAGTGTAGCGAACACACACGTAGAGATGTGGCCTGGTCTCAGACAGCAGTTAAACGTAATGGTGCTAAACTGCAGAAGGAACATACACGAGAAGCAAATTCTCCTGAGAGCACCCTGAACATCCCTGATAAACATTAGTGTATCTGTCCTGGGATGCAGTAGTAGTAGATTACATCTCACAGCATATGGAGAATGCTCACCAGGTCCACAGATGTTGTCATTTGACATATATATTTGCACGCCACTGCATTCCTAGTGAGAGATTATGGTCCACAATGCCTTTTTTTCTTCCTTTGCTGCACCCACTGGAGTTAAACTATTAATAACCTCCTAAAGATATCAGGATTTGGATCACATTCATATAAAACAATAATGCATTACTTCAGCTATAAGCATTTAAAAAAACAAAAATCAGGAGGAACTACAGCTTTAATTTCTTTGATTGTGCATTTTATTCAGAATTTTATAAATTAATAACATAATACACATGAATACATAATAAAGCTACTTTATATGTGATTTATATGTGATTTTGCTGTTTTTTAAAATTTATATTAAAAAGATAACAGACATTTTAAAAGTATGAATACACATTAATTAATATTTTTATAAAAAGTATAAACAGAATATTTTATAAAAAAAATGCACTCACAAAAAAGCTGAGATTAAGGCAGGGTCTTACACAGTAGCTGCTCATTCAGACAGGAGATATCCAGATTCAGGATATCACAACTCATGAGGTCCTTGCATAGTATCTTATTAAAATTAAACACTAAAAAGATTTTAAAAAGGTTTTAAGTTGTAATGCATCTTCAACAGGTAAAAAGTCCGGATAAAAACTCAGTCCAGTTAGAAGTTCGATATCTCGTATCCGTGCAACATGAAGCTGAGTCCAGTCCTGAACCCAGGAATATTCACTCCCATGCTGTAGAAGCAAGACAGATGGACAAGAATAAAGAACTGTATGTGAATTTCCTAAAGGAATACCTGTGCTCACAAAGCAAAATGTTAAAAACTAGAGAGAGAGAGAGAAATTAAATAGATGAGGAAGATATTAACATTGAAAAAGAAAATGATAGATAGACAGATAGATAGATAGACACATACTGTAGATAGATAAGGGAAGGTTGTGCTTTAATTCAGCAGTTCTACATTTGAAGTTTGTCAGTTACCAGTTAATAAGTTGAAGGAGGAGTAAAATCAGTGGATTGCTATGGAATGATGGAGGGATGAATGAAAGAATAGAAGGGTGAGATAGATGAATATCATTAGTATGAAAAGCAGTTAAGTGCTGTATCTTTGCAGTTGAATATATATACAAGTTTCGTGACTCGACCATAAAAGATATCAGCAGAGAAATCAGTGGGCTGTAATGGGAGGATGGAGGGATGAAAAGACAGAAAGAAAGAGGAGTAGAGAAAAAGTTAAGCTGTATTTATGTAAGCCATTGATTCATTGGCTCTATCTAGCCTTTAATCTCTAGGAGCAGTTAGACCTCAAAAATGAACTGAAGTCAATAGGAGAAAATCCAGGGATGAAAATAATGGAAAGCAGGAGTGATAGAGGGATGAAAAGACATGGAATACTTAGTAGTGTTTCCCAGAATATGACTAGTAAGTTTGGAGGTAATATTTCGGACATTGACTAAATGGGAGCAGTTTTAAAAATTTGCGGTCCAAACGCCTGGAAAAATGAATTGAATTCAATAGGGAAAAAGTGAGGGGTAAAAAAACAGAAAGTAGGACTGATAGAAGGATGAAAAGTGGTAGAGTGCTTTTTAGAATTACCCGTAACATATTTAATTAAGTTTGGAGGTAATATTTTGAAAATTGTTGAAATGGGAGCAGAGTGAAAACTGCTCTTATTCAAAGTCTAAGGGGAAAACACAACTCCACTTACATGACAGGTCTCGGTGTTATCTGGACGGTGAGGGAGGATAAACGACACCGTCTCAATTGGACTCTCACACTTTTGTAGAGACGCAGACGTGTTTATACAACTCATCAGAATCACAAAATAGTGAGTGGGTATAGGTGCCTTAAATCTGTCACAGACAAAAACAGTGTTTTGCAGTTTGTCAGGCGTACAGACATATTAGTGACAACACTTTTACATTAATGTATATATTTATGTTTCTATCCAAATTTCTCATTTAAACTAAATGCAACACATCTACAGCTTTAATATTACTTTTTAGGATGTTATACCAAACATCGTCAAATAACTCACTTTGTCTTCTGTTTCATGACATCATATTTTCCATCAAAGTCTTTATCGTATATTGGTCCACTCATGACGTTTACACTGTTCAGATTTTTGGAATATTTTACCAGAAGAACATTGTGGAAATATTCCCAAATTCCTGAAACAAATTTAAAAAAACATTAAAATAAACTTTTGAATCTTGAATTTATGGTGTCTGTGTGTGTGTGTGTGTGTGTGTGTGTGTGTGTGTGTGTGTGTGTGTGTGTGTGTGTGTGTGTGAGAGAGAGAGA
>JAQQZU010023747.1:0-13874 GCA_030068025.1 Parauchenoglanis punctatus | reverse complement strand
CACACACACGCACGCACGCACGCACACACACACACACACACACACACACACACACACACACACACACACACACACACTCCACAGGTCAGCCAGCAGGTTTGAACCTGGGACCTGCTTGCCGTGAGGCATCAGTGCTAGCCACTGCCCCATCATGCTGCCTTTTTGGCCTTTTTTTGACTGATTCATTCATCTTTGTGCTTTGATCAATGTGGCAGGCCATTATAGCTTACTGCAGGCTGTTGTTGCTGAACTGCTGGGTGTCCAAGTGGTGCTCAGAAAACAGTGTCGATTTTATAGATAATTGGAGTAGTTTTGAGGGCAAGGCTGGCATGTTAGTATGCATATCACTCAAGAAAGTGCTGCTCTCATTTCTTGCAGCATCTGTGACAATCCAGAGCCAAGGCCAGGGAGCAGACAAGCAGGCTAAACTGACTGGTTGCTAGCTGCACAGAGTAGTCAGTCAGGTTCCACCATATTGAGACTGTCTGTTCCCCAAGCTAAACAAAAATGCACAAATTCTCCGAAGGTTTGTTCTAATAACCTTTTTAAAATAAATTTGGATCATACTGAATGTACAGCCAGCACTTTTGATCTAAAGCTAGGACTATTAAATGTTAGATCTCTTACATCTAAAATGCTTATTGTTAATGAAATTATTACTGAGCAGGATTTTAATATATTGTGTTTAACAAAAACATGGATCAAACCAAATGAGTACATAGCATTAAACAAAGGCAATCCTCCAGGATACAGTTATATACTCTGTCCTCATCTATCAGGCAGAGGAGAAGGCATTGGAGTTGTTTATAATGATAATCTAGGCATCACACAAAAACCAAGACATAAATCCAATGTGTTTTTGAGGTGCTCTATATGAACATAAAATATGTGGCCACTAAAAATAATTCTGTCCAGTTGTTTCTGCTAATTATTATTTACAGACCCCCAGACCATAATCTGAATTCTGTTATAAATTTGCAGAGTTCATCTGAAACCCGGTTGTCTCTTTGGACAAAACACTGATTGTTGGAGACTTTAATATTCATTCCGATAACCTGGAAGATCCTGCGAGAACAGAGTTTGTGTCCATTCTAGATGCAGTAGGGGTTAATCAGGGGTTAAATAGGACCCACTCATGAAGGTGGTGACACCCTTGATATTATTAATATTAACTTTCGCATTAAATATAGAAAATGTAGTTGCAAAGTCTGAAACTATCTCAGATCATTATCTTATCTCTTTTTAAAATGTGTCTTAGTTATTATACATCTTGCCATGATATTGTGACAAATGAACATTCATGTAGGCTAATGGACAGAGTTTTATCAACTCCATGAATTATCAACCTTGATTGGATCACCATCGGGCTCCACAGAACTCAATCAGGCAAATAAATGCTTAGAGTCAATATTTTACTATACACTAGATAATGTAGCCCTGCTTAAAAAAATTATTAAATAAAAAACATTGCACCCTGGTATAACGATGACTCTTGGCTCCTTCTTCTCCTCCTTCCTTCTCCCCATCCTCCTTCTGCTCTCACTCAAAGTTACCTCCTTGAGTGACCTGCTAGCTCACACAAAAGAGAGGATTAGAGGGAAGAGAGGACTCACCTTCAGCACTGGCCTTGGCCCCGGTGTCTTCAACCCTGGTGAGAAGGGCAGCTGCAGCCTGTTATATGGACTGGCAATTGGCTGGGCAGTGGCAATGGCATCTCATGGTGGCCCAATCGCTTCCCACCATTGGAAGGGCACCCTGGAACCCTGGCCAGTCACAACCTACAAGTAGAGGCAAATCATGATTGGGGATTAGTTCTGCTCTCACAGGCCACTCACCTTGGTGGTGCCCCAGGTAGACTTTGGCAGCCAGACCTCCTGAATGTCTTTCAGGAGACATTCCAGCCTGTAGGCCTTGGGCAACACAGAGGGAAGCGCTAGGGTGATGGAGCTCCCAGAGAGCAGCAGTGTCATCATGAGGGATTCGTCAAGCCAGAGCATGGTGGTGGGTGTCTCAGGAGCTGAAGCTCTGTGGACAGCGCAGCCTGCTAACCAGGGCTTCTGGATTCACGACCGTTCTGTTTCTGTGGGCATGGAGACATCCTGGGCAGCTGGCTGTCATCTAGTGGAGTCAGACCATGGAGAAGGATGGAAGGAAGGTCCGGGTTGGCACGGTACTAGGTAGGCACAGAGAGGCCTAGGTCCCATGTGTCCCTAAGTCCCATGTGGTAGTTGAGTGGCCATTCCCATGATCTTCTGTTCCTCTGCCAGTAGGCCCCACATAAATTGGTCAATGGTCACCCACTGGACAACCTCTTCTGCAGAAAGCTGCTCAGGATGGAGCCAGCAACAGGCCATCCCAAGCAGCTCATCTACTTGAGGCCATGGCTCACAGCCTTGCTGATAGATCCAGTTGTGTAAGGCAGCCACAGCTTGGCTGGCAGAGAGGTCACATTGGGTGAGGATCCCTGGCTTCAATGTGGCATAGTCAGAGGCCTCATTGATGGGCAGAGCATCGTAGGCCTGCTGAGCCTCACCAATGAGGAGTGGAGTTAACAGCCAAGCCCAATCACTGCAGGGCCATCTCTCTCTGCGGGCTGTCTTCTCAAATGTGCCCAGACAGGCATCCATGTTGTCAGCAACGGTCATTTTGGCCAGGATGACCAATGGTCATTTTGGGCACGGTCAGGGAGGGCAACAGACACCATGGTGATGCACTGCAGAGCCAACAGCTCTTGGCCCATGACCCAGAGATCTCAGACAAACTCCTGGTTGACTTGGTACTGCTCCAGGCTGGATTCCAGAAGGTGCTGCACTATCAGGTCAATGGCCAGTGTGGAAGCGGTCTCTATGCCCGCATTCTCCACCACTTTGTAGAACATGGCAGCAGAGGCACACGGACTGGACACAGAGCAGCTGGAGAATGAACCAAAAGAACGTCTATAATTGAGGAAATCATGGGAATGACATCCACCTTCTTAGACAACCATTAGCAGCACTAGCAGAGCAGGAATTCCTATTGCTACTAGCAGTATGAAATCCTCCATGTTGGAAAGGGGAGGGGCCATGACTATGCACATTTATTGGCACAACCCCTTTTAAAGCAAAAGCCAGTAGTAATCACAGGGGTGTGACCAATTTAAATATCCCTCTAACCATTTAGAATGCAACATTTAGATTTAGATTTAACTTTAAGCATTTAGATTTAGATTTACCATTTAACATTTAGATTTAAAATTTAACATTTACACAGAAAGAATTAATATGAGGAAGTTTAACCCTTTTTAGAATGAATTTATCGCTACATGTATAAAAATTGTGCTAAATGATGGAAAATGAATCCTATATGTTGCTATGACAAAATGTTAAACTGGTTTTACATATGTCACCCCATGTTTATGTAAAAGACATAATCAATATATAGTCATGTCTTATGTAATTAATTTACCTGGCAATAGTTTAGTTATTTACTGATATGAATTCACAACAATTATTATTTGCCTATGAAACTTATAAAGGCTGGTTTCCACCTGAGAAAAATTTTCACATATGCAATCTTTTATCTGGCAATTGCTAGTTAATATCACACAACCAAAACTATACAGTATGTCACAGTTGTGAGTTACAATTTCACAATTATTCAAACAATTGCTTCTTATCTTGTAGCTGTGTTAAAAAAAATCACAATTGTGCAATATTAACTTCCAATTTAAAAGTAAACATCTGCCTAATATTTCTAAGTGATGGAAAAAGCTTCCATGGAAAACACATTATGATGAGCCTTATATCTTCCAATTTTACTTTATATGGTTACAAATCCACGTGGATAGGAGAAAGATAGTTTCCTAGGAAAAGTCTTTTCAAACCTTTAGCTCTTTTCTATTGAGGTTTGTAAACCAACTTTTTTGTGGCTTTGAATATGCAGAGCACTTTTTGTTCTCTGCATTACTTGCTCTTACCTCTGGCTGTAGGGTGTGAAAAAGTAATATATACATCAGCGTCATCTCTTTCATCGCCTGTATTGTTCTACAGCCTGTACAGTGTAAATCTACTTGAGCTAGATTGAAGGGAACACAAAAAAGGAGGAATAAAACAATTACTACTGTTCCATAATACAATTGGAGTCAATGTATTTAAGTTTTAATCACGGCCCTTGGCTAGTTGCCTCAGCTTAGAAAGGGATCAATCTGCTGAGCCGTTTCACACATTTTTTCCCACACACTCTTCTGTCTTTTCTGTGGAACCCAATAACATAGTTTTTGCTTTTTATACAGTGTCATTTTTAAAGAGGATAAGACTAAATGCTATATAACACTGCAGCAGTTCAACCTGGTTATTTTTTGATTTACATATGGTATGTTTACAGTTAAAAATGGAGCCTATGCAAAAATCAGTAAATAAGAGGCCCATTTTTGGTGTAATTTAAAGCAATTTGTACAGCTTTATGGTTTACCCCTTTTCGATATCTTTACCACAACCTATTACCATATCATCTGAGACCTACCACTGGCTTTCACTTACTAATCCATAATAGTTTATTCATGGCAATACCACATTCTTATCCATCATTATCATGATGCCATACTTTTCCATTGAGTTGTAGCAGAAGTTGTATTCATAGCATTGTTTACCTCGTAAATCGTAGTGTAACTGTGTTGTTTTTCTTAAAATTACCACTAAATGTCACTACCACTAAAAAAAAATTTGAGGTGGATGTCTTCCTATTATTTTTTTAATAAGTCATGTCAATTATTTAGTTGTACTATATCCCTTAAATACCATCTGCATAAGTGATGTGAGGCTATAGCTGGAAGCTGTTTAATGTGCATGTTTCGTTAATGAGCATGTTTACAATGAAGCAACAATATTTTGAACAATGTCTTTAACTGGGATAGCTTTAAGTTCAATTGCATTTGATTATGTATTTGATATATAACACAGTATACACAATAGTATGTTGTGTATTCTGTGTAGAACAGAGCAGTATTACTGTATGTACACTAGGGGTGTAAGGCATGATCTGTATTTGTATCAATTTAGTGCTTCATATATTTGTATCTATATGCTCTTACTATTGTTATTATTTTATTTTATTTTATTTTATTTTAAATCCTGCCCCCACAATTGGTTTTGAACAAGCTAGTAGCCTAAATTAAATCACCATTATAAAATTCCTACTCACATGACTTTGTTGTGTCTCGGGGGCTCTCAGTCTGAATCACACCTCTACTGGTTCTGCACCTCATTTCTGTATCTGTTTCACATTATCTCTTATTCCAAATAATCAATTTATTCATACTTGGTTACAACCCTGACCTTGTCCAGCTAATAAGATAGAAAAATTATATATTACATATTACATAATATATTACAGTTTTCAGTGTATTTAATATAAACTGCTGTCATTGTTATTTATCAAAAAAATTAAAAGACCTCTCACATTCACCTAATTTCTGATTAGGCACACCTGTTCCACATTACACAAAGCACATAAATAGGGCACTCAAAGCTCATCCACTGGTCTGATTTTACCTTTGCATTTTGCCACCAAGTTGTTTGCACACCATTTCTGCCTGACTCTGACCATGACATTTATTCTTATTTTGGATTTGTCTGCTTCATGTGTTTAATAAATACCCTAAACTGCAATTTCATTCACCTCCAGGCTCTCCTTGACAAGTCAAAACATGCTGTGGTTTATATATAAATCTCAGAAGATAGTGACAGACCCAGTACATGACATGGAAATTGCAGGTGGGATGAGTTAGTGGTGCAAATGTCATGGAGTAGGGAAAACTTACTTTAGTTAAATAATCATTCACTTCAGCATGCATGTCTACTTCTACCAGAAATCCAGGAAAAGGAAGTAGAAAGGAATCAAGGCACAATCCATTTTTCCCCAGGAAACTCATTGGTACTGCCAGCTCAGGAATCAGAAGCCTGAGACATCTGACTGTAATACTGTTTTGGCCTGGTCCTTTTGAAATCGAGGTCAAGACTATTGTGTCAACCACTGGAAGCCAAAATTGTTTACACCAATTGAGTGAGTTTTGTCAGGAAGCCCAGACCAGACGGAATGCAAGTGCAGTAAGACACTTTAATAAAAAACGCTTGGCAGAGGTACAAAATCGGCAGGCAGAAAACAGAGTCGTAAATGGGCAAAAGGTCAGTCGATCAACAAACAGTGCATCCATCCATCCAGCCATTATCTATACCACTTTATCCATCTGGGTCGCAGGGGAAGCTGGAGCCAATCCCAGCATTTTCGGGCGAGAGGCGGGGTACACCCTGGGCAGGTCGCCAGTCCACCACAGGGCCAACACAAAGACAAACAGCCACACATGATCACATTCACACCTATGGGTAATCTAGAGTAGCCAGTTGACCTAATCTGCATGTCTTTGGACTGTGGGAGGAAGGAAAGTGGGAGGAAACCCACGCATGCACGGGGAGAACATGCAAACTCCACACAAAAAGGCACCCTGGGTGACCAGGGGATCAAACCCAGAACCTTCTTGCTGTGAGGCGACAGCGCTAACCACCTCACCACCATGCCACGACAAACAGTGATGGCAAACAGTGTACGGAGGAATGGGCTAAAATTCCTCCAAGCCGGTGTGCAGGACTGATCAACAGTTACCGGAAACATTTAGTTGCAGTTATTGCTGCAAAGGCGGGTCACACCAGATACTGACAGCAAAGGTTCACATACTTTTGCCACTCACAAATATGTAATATTCGATCATTTTCCTCAACAAATAAATGACCAATTATAATATTTTCATCTCATTTTTATGACCTGGGTTCTCTTTATCTACTTTTAGGAATTGTGTGGAAATCTGATGATGTTTTAGGTCATACTGATGCAGAAATATAGAAAATTCTAAAGGGTTCACAAACTTTCAAGCACAACTGTATTTATTTGTAAGAGTTTCTCTTTCAAACTACAAAATCTGGGGAGGAGAGTATTTAAAAGAATCATGCAACTTGATTTACTAAGTTTTGTAGTAGTCAATGTATTGCTGATTGTGCCATTATTTAATGCCAAAAAAGGTTTTAACCCATTTAAGCACTAGACACTGCTGCCTCCGCTGGGAGGAGGTGCCACTGAGAACATAGAACATGTGGCAGTAGGGAGAGAATTTTCTCCATTCATGTTAATTTATTTTGAATTGAAGAGAAAGATGGTATCAAGAAATACAGATTGCCAAGGCACGTTATTTTAATTTGCAAAGACGGCCTTTAAACCTTTAAATAGAAGGCGTCACGCACCTATTTGCAATCCGACACTAATTTGTGCTCTTCTTGGTAGATTGCATTGCTCATTATCAAAATAAACTGGCTGTATTTGTGTTCATTAATTTGCACGTTGTTTGTAGATCACCCACAGAACTGGCCACTACCATCTGCACTACTTTTTTATTACAGCTTCATGCTAATTTGGCCTGCTTAGTAAATCTGGCCCACAGTCTCCACCTGACAAATTAGATGTATTTTGCTGTTACTGCAGGAAAGCTCTTGCTGGTTCGTTGTACCTGAACGTACCAGCTTACTTGCACTATTGGTTATATCATAAATAAATTTCATTCAGTTCCAGCATTATGGAACATTTATTTTATTTACATTTAGACCAGTTATTTTGAGACATGTTTAACTAATCTTTGTTGTTGATACATACTAAGTTGGTGCATACTATGTTGCTTTTACATTTGAAATTTTACAATTTGCACTAACAAAATAGTTTTTTTTTTTTATCTTAATAGTGGTAGGAATTGTGGTCATCTGATATTTTTAGGACTGTATGGCAGTTTAAAGCTCAGAGAAATACACTGTTATATCAGCCGCAACATTAAAACCAGTGACAGGTGAAGGGAATAACGTTCATTATCTCATTATAGTGGCACCTGACAAGGGGTGGGATATATTGGGAAGCGAGTGAACAGTCAGTTTTCAAGTGGATGTGTTGGAAGCAGGAAAAATGGACACACATGAAGATCTGAGTGACATTAAAAAGAGCTAAATAGTGATGGTTAGTTGACTGAGTCAAAACTTCTCCAAAATGGCAGGTCTTGTGGGGTGTTCCTGTATGCAGTGGATAGTAATTACCAAAAGTGTTCCAAGGAAGGACAACCAGTGAACCACTGACAGGGTCATGGTTGCCCAAGGCTTACTGATATGTATGGGGAGCAAATGCTAGCCTGTCTGGTCCTACCCCACATAAGAGCTACTGTAGTACAAATTGCTGAAAAAGTTAATGCTGGCTATGATAGAAAGGTGTCAAATACACAGTGCAGTGCAGTTTGCTGTGTATGGGGCTGCATAGCTGCAGACCAATCAGAGTGCCCATGCTGAGTGCCTTTTGCACCACCAAAAAGCACCAACAATTGGCATGTTGAACATCAAAACTGGACAAAGGAGCCATGGAAGAAGGTGGCCTAGTCTGACAAATGATACTGTATTTTGTTTTACATCACATGGTCAGCTAGGTGTGTGCGTCACATACCTGGGGAAGAAATGGTTCCAGGATGCACTATGGCATGAAGGCAAGATGGCGGAAGCATACAGCCTACCTAAACATTGTTGCAGACCAAGTACACCCCATCAGGGCAACTGTATTTCCTAATGGCAGTGGCATCTTTCAGCAGGATAATGCACCACTAATGCCACACTACAAAATTGGTTCAGGAATAGTTTGAGAAACATGAAAGCATTCAATGTATTGACATGGCTTTCAAATTTCCAAGATCTCAATCTGTAGTATGTGCTAAAAAAAGAAGTCTGATCCATGGAGGCACCACCTCACAATTTACAGGACTTAAATGATCTGCTGCTAACGTCTTGGTGCCAGATAACACAACACACCTTCAGAGGTTTTGTGGAGTTCATGCCCCAATGCGTCAGAGCTGTTTTGGTTGCAAAATATTAGGCAGGTGGTTTCCATGGTATAACCCACTGTTTGTCATAATTGTATTTGTGTAACTTTTTTCTATTGAAAATGACCGCATACTAGGCCTCACTCTTAAATTAAAATCCAGGATTGCTCATTAGCTAACGCTAATTAGTAACAATACTAAAATGTCTCAAATAAAGAAATATCCTTACTAATCAATGTTATGAAATCAAAGGAAGGAGAAGGGTGGGGCTCTCCACCCTGCAGTTTAGTGCATCTGTCACTACTTACAGAGATTAAAATAAATCACAGCTTGTATGGTCTAATAAATGGTTTGGAATAGGATCAAAGAAATTACAAATGCACTTGCTAGAAAATGTAAAAAGTGTAAGGAATAAAGCATACAAATTATGAGCCAACGTATCGTACAATTTGCATCATTACTATTCATGTATCTGACTGATCGGTGAATAACTCAGTGTTTGTCGTAATTGTATTTGTGTAACTTTTTTAATTGAAATTGACTGCATACTAGGCCTCACTCTTTAATCAAAATCCAGGATTGCTAATTAGCCTGAAGTGCTAATTAGTAACAAAACTAAAATATGTCTCAAATAAAAATAAAAAATAAAAAAAAACTTTACTACCCAATGTTATAAAATCAAAGCAAGGAGAAGGCTGGGGCTCTCCGCCCTGCAGTTTAGTGTGTCTGAAATTATTTACTGAAAGTTTATGATAAATCACAGCTTGTGAATTCTAATAAATGGTTTAGAATAGGATCAAAGACATTGCAAATGCATTTGCTAGAAAATGTGCAAAGTGTAAGGAATAAAGCAGACAAATTATGAGCAAGTGTATAATACAATTTGCATCATTACGATTCATGTATCTGTGTGTCAGAACCTTGGCTTTCAGAGACAGACCCAGATTCATTAACAGATTTAGACTGTTATACTTATTAGGTTGAACTGCAATGCAAACTCAGCTACAAAGCAAGGAGTTTATATGCTTTTATTAAGGAAAAATATTCCAATCCATAGATCCCCAAATCTCTCCCAGCAATAGACTTTGTTTTCCCTAGTTTATCACACACTAGCAAAATTGTTGTATACTCCAGGACCAGGGTTGGAAACCTGTGTTCTAATCCTACACACATCACAATAAAAGTGTAATAAAATCAGTGGTGAACAGCTGGTGTTAAATCTGGTGTTAAATCTAAAGTCTTATTATATACCATAGGAGATTAACCAGATCAAATGTTTTCCTTTCCTATTGCTGACACCCAGGTGGCCACTAATGTCAATGTCAAGAACTTGGGTTTCAGACAGATACCGTAGCCCTGCAGGGAGCTATATTTATATTGTTGAATTTAACCTCTGTAAATGTGATGGCAACTTAGCAGTTTACTATCAGTACATCACCTACCCTACCCGAAATGAGGCTTGTGTGGATTTATGTTCAGGCAATATCCAAATAGCCCATCACTCAAATGGAATTCAGACCATCACAGGATAATGTACTACCTGCATACTAATCCAAGCTTAGGTGGGAAAAAGAGTAACCAAGGAGATGTATGGCAGAAACAACAGAAACACTGCAGGACTGCAGTAAACAGATTGTTGTAAACAGATTTTTATGTACCAACCCATTCACATTCCCACCATGAACATAGATAGAAGCCTTTAGCATCATTGCAGACACACCAGTGAGGATGTCTGACTTTCTGACAGATTTAGTAATCCTATTGTTACCAATGTACAACCCTTCAGCACTTCCACTTCCCAGCACAAAAGGCAAACATTTGTATTGGCTTTACTGATAAAACCTTGTGCTTAAAGAAATATTTTTGCCAGTAGTACTACCACTTCTGGCTTCAAAAGGTGTAATTTTTTTAACATTTTACATAGACCAGACCATAGATACCATAAGACAACACAACTCAGATGCTTATAGTTCTTAATAGATCCCTACTTGTAGCTCAGTGGCTAGTCCACATCACAGCATATGGATGCTATGTTTAAAGCTGCATTTCATAGCTTCTTCCATGATAATACTGAATGACTAGGTGACCTGGGTTTTTTTGTGTTGGCAGCATCTGTGGAGAGGGACAGCATCCTTGAAGGCCAGGGGCTAGTGACGAGGTGTTTTATAACCAGCAACATTGTCCAGTGGATGGTGACTACATCAGATAGATGAATCCATTCATCCATCCATTATCTACACTGCTCATCCATTAAAGGTTGCGGGCAAGCTGGAGCCAATCCCAGCTGACCCTGAGCGAGAGGCATACTGGGCAACTCACCAATTCATTGAAGGGAAAACACAGAGAAGAATAACCATTCACACTCACATTCACACCTATGGGCATGAGAAGCCAGTTAAGCTAATCTGTGTGTCTTTTGGAATGTAGGAGGCACAGGGAGAACATGCAAATACAGCACAAAAATGCCTCAGATTGCTGCTGGGTTCAAACACAGAACCTTCTTGCTCTGAAGCAACAGTGCTAACCACTGCACCACCATGCACCAAGTTAAAACCTAATGACATTTTGTCAGCAATACAAACTGCAGTTTGGCTGCCAGCCTATAGCCTTTTGTGGGGCCCAAGGCCTTGTCAATGTCAGACCCCAACAAAGTTGCTGCTCTGTCCTAAGTTGGTTCATTCTTGGGGTTCTAGGTGTAATGGGAAAAGTAGACCAAACCAAAGACAACCTCCTGCTCTTTTATATACTATTGGGCAGGAGTATCCTACTGCCCCCAGGAGTATGGGGTCTGTGGTAGCTCAGTAGTTAAGACGTTGGACTAGTGATCGGAAGGTTGTGAGTTCAAATCCCAGCACTGCCAAGCTGCCACTGCTGGGCCCTTGAGCAAGGCCCTTAACCTTCAATGCTCACTTGTATAAAAATAAGATGTATGTAAGTCGCTCTGGATAAGGGCGACTGCCAAATGACATAAATGTAAATGAGTATCCAAGCCTTCAGACAATGGCATGCTTTTCAAATTTTACCATGGGCCAAGATGTATGCAGCTTGCTTCATACAGCTCCCATGATGGCCACAAACATTAGGGTATTGCTGTATTGCTGTATCCTCCACCAAGGAGCAGACCATCCTGAACACATCCACCATCCTGAACACATCCACCCTCCTCACCCCCACTACAGTGTTCAGGCACATGGTGATGATGACTCAACACTAATTCACACTGTTCATTGACACTGTGCAGGTTCACTTAGGATGCTAGCCAGTCCTTTACACCAACTTGGCACCTATTATTATGTTTGCCAAGGAAATGAAAGCCTGTCTACCATGTGTGATAGTAGCATCCATTGAGGATGCTGGCCATATCAGCGATATGCCTTCTGGGCTTCTGGACCCTATATGCTACAATTGAATGTCCTTGTTTCAGTGAAAAGAGCCAAGGTATTGGCTTTCTGGTGATGCTGGACATTCCTAACAGAAAGAGTATGGTTGGTAGTGGTTCTCCCACTGCTCCCAAGTTATTAAATGACTATGCTACTTATTAAATCACCCATTGTGTTAGATGCCATGAATCTAAACAGGAAATTGAAATAGAGAAAAAAAAAATTTACAGTAGCATTATAGCAAGTGATATTACAAAATCTATTTAATCTAATAGGATATATGGCAGGAAGTATGTAAGCACCTGACCTTCAAAACTATTTGTAGACCTCCCACTAACTGTTGACACAAATTTGGGTTTGAGTGCCTTGAATAGTGCCATGATCAGTACATGGAAAGTGTCCTAGTTGTGCTAATCAGCATAATCATGAGATCACCACAAATTAACAGTATGGGTTGCATACTTTAATAACTTACTGGCCTGCAGGCCTTTAAAATGGTATTTGATAATGCATAACCTATTTTGATCATTGTACTGTGTGCATGTATACAGTATTTGCACCAAATTGAACAAAAATCCACTTAATAAACTTAGTTTATTTGACCTGTCTTCAGATAGTCAAACATGCATTTTAACATCAACACCAGATGGGAGTCTAAATTGGTATGTTCTTCCAAACAACTCAGATAAGATAAGATTCACTGGATGCATTCCAATCAAAGAGAAAATGGCATTAGACAATAATAAAACACAGAAAAGAGATACATTTTCTGTCAGAGAAACTAATTCTTGTTTCATCATTTCATAAATATGCTCTTCATTTTTGATATGGCTCCCAAATGGTGAATTGTTTTCAAATGGCATGCAATTAACACCTATACCATTGCTTTATATCATATATTTATTAATAAAACAACTTTGGACCTAGTACTTGTACTTCATCTCCTACTCACTAAAACCTTTTATTTGTAGTCAGTGAACTTTAAGTAGTGAGCTTTGCATGATATATTACTGGATGCTAAACTGAATAAAGAGATGCTTATCCATGTGTCTTTCCCTTTGAGATGACATTTTGTTTCTTGTGTCCTCTTACTCAACCCTCTGAATCTAACTGCAGGGAGGGAGACTATACTGACATGGCTGACAGTTCTCTAAAACTCTGATGTTTCCCTAATGAGACATGGCACTAGCCCTACTGACCTAGACAGAGAAGTTGGGTGGTGATGGAGGTTCAAGAGATTTGAAAGTAAAATGACCTGGCTCAGGTAAATAATTCTCTTGTTCATCACTTGAAATAAAGTAGAAAGGGGTTCAAAAGCGACAGGAATGTAATGCACCTTGAAGTATCATGGAGAAGGACATGGCTCTAGGCTATAATGGCCCATTTTCCTTACAATTGCTGTTTTTTTGTTTATTTGTTTGTTTACGGTCAAAATGATGGAAGCCTAACAGTGGATGTACTGTATAAATTCATATTAAATGGCCTTTCTGCTCCCTATTTTTCATGTATAAAATATAAAGTATTGAAGTATATGAAGTACGTATGAAGTAAACTCAGCAAAAAAAGAAACGTCCCTTTTTCAGGACTGTGTATTTCAACAATAATGTTGTAAAAATCCAAATAAC
>JAQQZU010023746.1:0-13880 GCA_030068025.1 Parauchenoglanis punctatus | reverse complement strand
TTTTTATTTAGAAGGTGTGTCCAAACTTTGGACTGGTAGTGCAGATCAAAGGTGCAGGCTCTTTGTTGGTACCTTGAATAGTGAAGACTACAGCAGAGGGCAGATCTTTCTCTTACAAAAGCCCCTCAGTAATGGAACAGTCTTCCAATTAGTGTTCTGCACTTAGACACAATCTCTGTGGTTAAGTCTAGGCTGAAAATGTATTTGTTTACCCAAGCCTTTTGTTAGTGGCTTTCTATTAGTTAAAGGAGCAGATCTGAAGGGTTCTCAGACAGATTCTTTGGGTAAACTGGGATGTTTGGATGCTGTAGTCCCCCTACTCTCACACATTCAATCAGGTTTGTTGACAGTGGAGTAGCTGGTCTCTTTATGTCCCAGGGTGCCCTCATGTCTGTGTTACCTTCTGTCTCTCCCTTTTAGTTATGCTGTCATAGCAAGCCTTGCTGGAGTTCCTGCTTGCACTCCACTCAGCACATCTAGTACATACACTGTTCATAGCTATTTTTTCATAGCTGTACATAGCCATTTTTGAGTGTAAGTACTCCAGTATTTTAACTCAAATTATAATTTGACTGAAAAATATCCTCTTGCACTTGATTAATTGACCAGATGCATCTATATTATGACTCAAGTAATGGAGTTGTGTACTTTCTCCACCTCTGGACCTAATGTGTTTTATTGGTGGAAAGGTAGGGAATAGAAAGCTCTATGGCTTAAAAATATATATATATATATATAATTTTTAACATTTTTAAATAAAGTTCATGAAATAAATAGATATTGAAGAGGTCCGTGGACTTCTGTGGAGGAATACAGGAATAGAGCGCCGGAAAGCTGGCCTCACACTCCATCCCAGGTGGTGGCAGTAATGAGCCCAGATGTTGTTTCTCCAACCGCTAGAGAGTCACAAGAGGAGAAGAAGCACTGCGGCGCTCTCTGTCTGATTTCATTCACTCTATATGAACACATTTCTGACAGGATTCTACAGAATCTGAATGAGACGGGAAAAAAAGCAGGTTACTGTGTGCATTTGATCTGTTGATTCGGTTTTTCTCTTAAGCCCCGAGGTAATGGAAACGGAGTCTTAATAGCTGACCTGCGCAGATAGCTCCTGCTCCCTATGCAAGTGCACTACAAAAATTAAAATGAAAGAAAGTTAAATTTAAAAATAAAAAATTACACTATTTGCTCTACGTCTTACGTAGTGCACTTAATATCAAACGAGAAGCCATTTTATGATGAAGATTTTTCAGTGTGGTGCATTCCGTTTTGTGTCTACACAGTGTGTTTATTCTCATTTACACCACAGCGCTGTTAATAAATTCTCTATTCTGATTGGTCAGGAGGTGTTAATTAATTTGCTACAACAGCAGCTCTGACTGTACTTCCGGCTGCGAACCACAGGTTTGTTTATGTATACAATACGCTCGTTCTAATCGTTTCTATAGTAACAGCTCCTGTGAAGGACACCACATAATTATAATAAGTATAATAATAAACTGTTCAATAAAAACATTGAACTCTTTAATAATGATATGATGTGAGGTTTTCTGTCAGGAGGTATTTATTTAACATTCATGGAAGGAGTCTCCAGTTTCCAAGTTCTGATTGGAGGGCTTTCTAGTTTCTTGGTAGCATGAAAAGTTGTATGATTAACATCATAAAAGAAAAGAAAGAGACACTGGAGAGGGATCTACTGTTTATAGCTGCTATAACATAAGTGATAACAGGAAAAGTTCCTGTTCTGCAATTAAACGTACCTATAAACATGACATGCCATGACAATGTGTCATTCTTTAATAAATAACAAATGTAATTGCTGGCGAATTGCTTTGGTATAGATTGGTGCAATATGTTTTGACTTCAGGTCAGGCAACATAACTCCTCCCTGTCATTTATTATTTTCCTATAACAGCATCCCCCCCAAGTGAAGCACTAGCTAATGAGTCGTTTAATTGCCTTCTGGCCTGGATGTACCATTTGTGATCTGATCCAACAAAGTGAGGCAGAGTGACCCTTGTAGGATCTCTCACTGGTTCTCACAAGGAAAGCTGTTTTAATTCTCTGAGGTTAGGGTTAGTGTTAGGAGTAAACATTGCATTAAAGTTTCCTTATGTAGGATTCAACCACCTGAATGCCCCTCCCTTACCCCTCCCTTTCCAAGCATGTAGAAAGTATGGTGGCCATCAGAAGAGACATCACGTCATGGGGAAGTGTCGGTTTAATCCACAGTGTCTTGTAGATTGTAGATATAGTGATTGGGTGAGGAAGGTTCCGGGAAGCGATGTTGAAGCACGATACTGTGTGTGTCGGAAGACTTTCAAGCTGACTACTTTAGGTCATCTTGCATTGGAGTCTCACATGAAGAGCGCAAAACACAAAGCATCTGCCCGTCACCACCAGCCGCCCATCGCTCAGTTCTGCACGGCACAACCTCCGACGAATGCATCTAGAGTTAACAGCACCGTCGAAAGTCAGCAGCACCTGCCGAGTCAGACATCATCGCTAATAGCAGCAGCACAAGGGCCGGGCAGTGGTGTGATGTATGTTGGTAGAGCCCCGACACTTCGGGCAGAGGTGCTATGGATGTTAACAATAACTGACCATCACTCTTATTGCTCGAATGAAGGTATAAGCGAACTCTTTAAGCCTTAAAGTGTTCGCTTATACCTTCATTCGAGCAATAAGAGTGATTGTTAGGTAATGTAAGGTGATGTTCTCGGACTCTGAAATCGCCGCATGATTGAAGCAATTTGAATGCTGAGAATCTAAGACAATTTCAAAAATTTGAGTTTGTCTGCTTGGAGTGTTATGAATGTTTGATATTTTACCAAAAATACACCCACGTATCACTTTGCAGTGTATTGTTTTTTTTTTCTTATCACAGGCCTTGAGTTAGGCCCTCAGTTCGGCTCCTTTTTGGTGAGGGCACACTGTTGCACAAGACTATTATACTTTGGCACTTTGATTAATGTATTGACATGAATGTTTCATATGTTCCAGAAAAGATGGACAAGTCATTTTGCAGTGTGGGCCTATTGCATTTTTGTACCAATTTAAGAGACCTTAGGCCTTGAGTTGGACCGTACATTGTGCTCTTTTCTCCCTGGTATAGACTGGGAGGGTTTTTTTGTCATGAATGTTTGATTTTACAACCAATGCACACAAATCACTTGGACATGTAAGCTACTGTAAATGAGTTCTGAATGAGATTTTTATAATAAAAGTATTTTTATTTATTTAAAACATTTGTTAGAAATAGTCACTATTGGGATTTGATCGGGTGTTTTACGAACGCATAATGGGAGCGAGGTAGGTCTTAATTTTCATTTAAGTGGTCTTAAAAAGGTCTTAAAAAGTCTTAAATGTGGGGTGGTCAAACCTGGGGAATCCCTGATTTAACTTCACTGCTTCAGTACTTTTCATACATGGCCTCACTTTTTTTGTTGTATAGATGTGCAAAGGGGGTAATTGAGGTGTGGTCACACTAGGGCACCACATGGTGTTAATCTGGGCCTGATTACCGTGGCTATCTTACGTGGTTTCATACGCTCCTGAATATCAAACAAATTATACTCAACAGTAAATACCAAAATAAGCAAAAAAACATGAATGTTGGAATCATTTGGCTTCCTCAGTGAATTAAACATAAATGCAAGCCAATTAGCTGAAATGCAGTTGGACAGCAATGAATCTGTGGTCAGCAAAAAGTACCTTGTATACTGTATCAATCCATAGTTGGCCTCAGGAGTTGGTTCATGGGTTTGGTTGGTGTGAGGACCAGGCTTCAGCTTTCATGTTGCATCCTGTTCATGCATTAATTGTAATCATAATTATCATCCTCCTTAATCAATGCTGTCACTTGCATGAATTCGTGGTTGTCCCTATGGTATGTGTTCATATGAAAAGATTTCTGTGTTACTATTAGTTATCATTTACTTTGTGTTTTCTTTCTATATCTGCTCAGTTGAATAATAGTAGTTTCTATTTCTATCTAAATTAAATCTTCATGGTTGCATTCAGTGCATTGCTTTACAAAAGGCCCTGTTTATATTTTAATTTCCAGAATCACTTGATCATGTGTATATATATGTATGTGTGTATACATATAGATAGATAGATAGATAGATAGATAAATTTATAAATTCATAAATTTATATTCAGAATCTATATACTTTTGTGAAGCTGCTTTGTGACAATTGTCTGCTGTTAAATGCGCTATATAAATAAATTAAAATTAAATTTTATTTCAAAAAGAAGAAAAAACAAAAATGGCAGGTCTCCTTTAAAAGTACCTGGGATGTTTCATTGAGGTTCTTCCCTAACATTCTCCAAACTGACTTTAAGCCACATGTGAAAATTTCAAAAGAATGCATTTAACCATTTTGAAGGAAACTAGAGAAGGTCCTAAAATATAGATGCATTATAGTTATACAGTGAGCTTTATATGGCTAAGAGAGCCTACTTCATTTTCACTATAGTAACATTTAGAAATGTTGCAAAATTAGTAGAGGGCTTCTTTCATGAATGCCTTCACATTACTGCCTGTGTTGCACTATATGGATTTAATGAAAGACCTCTGTGTGTTTGCAAAAACTTTTTATTGTTTTTTGTCATCCAGAATTCATAGTGATTCATAGTGTATTGTTTTTTTTTGTTGTTTATGTTGGTATGCTTTGTAAAAAAATTTATTCTGTTTCTCTATGAGTTTCTAATACTTCTCATTTTTATGCTCCAGAAATGAACAATTCTCTGCTGCAAGTCTCCTGTTCCTGGTGTCCACTTTTCTACACACCTGAAATTTACTTCAACAATCACATAAGGAGAAGCCAGTATAAGAAATATGTGAGACAGCTGGTATCAAAGAAGTTAAAAGTGAGAATCAGATGCAAGCAGAACTCGGACAGAATAACAAAGAAATCGTACACTGCAATGGTGGGAAGAGTTGTACTGACCTATATAATCTCAAAATAACACCAGTGCATCCATCCAAGTGAGAATCCATTCCACTGCCCACAGTATAAAAAGGTTTTAATTAAAATGAGAATCTCCAGCAATGCCAGTCCATTCCGACAGGAGAGAAAACCAATCAGCCCATCCTCTCCTTTCCTCCCTCAGACACTCATGTTTCATGGTAGACCTCATGCATGGCAGCTCATCAGTTGAAGCCTAATCGGAGGAAGACTGAGCTGTTGTGTATCCATGGAGATGCATCTCCACATGAAGATCTTGTGACCTCTCTGGACACATTTTCAGAAAGCAGTTGGGAATCATGTTCTGTTGCACATCTCTGCATGCCATGTTTACCTAGGGTTTAATTCTGGTTCTTATTGATTACCATTTAACTAAAGCATGTTGATGGCATTATTGCGTTGAAGAGACTTTTTGTTAGTTTATAAGGATAAGAGAGCCTGCTAAATGCTGTAAATATAAAATGTATAAACACATTTTCATGTGATTGAAAAAGAAATAATGGATTGTGCTCACTACAAAATATGAGAGTAAATTTTCTAACATTTGTTGTGACATCTGATAGCTTGTTTGAATTCATTCATTCATTCACACTGTGCAATTTAGCCATGGTTAAGTATGTTGTCTGCAACAGCAAATTCATGTCTCAATTGCTCCAAAACTGATCAGTGTCAGCCTGGCTTTGGTGTCTACACTAACAGAAACGTTCCCTAGGACCCTTAGATGGAATTAGGACAGTGAGGTTTTCCATAACTTGGTTAGAGTTACGTAACTCTAGAAGTGGCTGCTATGGTGCGTCTCATGATATCACCAATGTGACTCCTGAGCTCTTGCCTTGATGTTAGTCTCAAACTTGCTCTTCATAACTTTGCACATAGTACATGTAACCATTTAAAAGTAAAATAGACAAGGTCCTATGACATATATAAGCATTGTGGCCATGTACTGAGATTGATAGAGCTACCAGAGTCTTACCTTAACTTTCACTCCAGACAGTCTTATGGTAAATGTCCAGGTAACCTGTATACTCTGAAAATTATTAGAGGACTTCCTGACTGTTTCACACTAAGAATTTGTTAGCATAAGATCATAAGACAAAAGTATCCATTATGTTTTTATTGCCTCTTCTCATCCAGAATTCATAGAGTTTATGTTGCATTCATAGTGTTTTTTTTTTGTTGTTGTTCATGTTAAGATGGTTTGTAAGAAACATAAAACAGTTTGTGTAGTTTTTCAATAACGTTCTAATGCATTTAAATTTTTATGTTCCTGAAATGAATGATACCCTGCTGCAAGTCTTCTGCTCCTGGTGTCCAGTTTCCTACATGTCTCAAGTTTACCTTGACAATCACATAAGGAGAAGCCACTATAAGGAACGTGTCAAAGTGAGAAATGTGAATCTGATGCTGACAATAAACTCCAGTAGACAACGAACACACAGTACTACTCTCCACAATAATGCCTCTTATGAACAGAAAGAAATTTATCACTGCTCAAAATGTGGGAAGGGTTTTACTCACTTGAATAACCTCAAAACCCATCAGTGTGTCCACACAGATGAGAGTCTATACCACTTCTCACAGAGTGAAAAACGCTTGTATGAAAGGTATGTTCTTCAGCAACACTCGAGCATTCAAACAAGAGAGAAAGCATATCACTGCTCACAGTGTGACAAGTGTTTTACACGACAGAATGCTCTCCGAACCCATATGCTTATTCACACAGGAAAGAAGCCGTTCCACTGTTTACACTGTGGGAAGAGTTTTAGACGACAGGGTAATCTTCAAACCCACCAGCGCATTCACACAGGAGAGAAGCCTTATAGCAGCTCACAATGTGGAAAGAGTTTTAATCACCCAAGTAGTCTTATAAAACATCAGAGTATTCACACAGGGGAAAAGCCATACAATTGCTCATAGTGTGGAAAGAGTTTTAACAATGGTAGTAATTACAAACAACACCAGCGTATTCACACATTAGAGAAGCCATATTGCTGTTCTCATTGTGAAAAGAGTTTTAACAACAGAACTACGCTCCAAAGACACCAGAGCATTCACACAGGAGAGCAGCCGTATCACTGCCCACAATGTGGGAAGAGTTTTACTTACCAGAGTCATCTCAAAGATCATGAGCGCATACATACAGGAGAAAAGCCTTATCAATGCTCAGTGTGGGAAGAGTTTTAATAAAAGAAATACTCTACAAAGACATGTGCGTATTCACACAGAAGTGAAGCCGTATCAGTGCTCACAGTGTTGGAAAAGGTTTAATCAGCAGAGTGATCTCCAAAGACACCAGCGCATTCACACAGGAGAGAAGGCCGTATCACTGCTCACAGTGTGGGAAAAGGTTTACGCTTAGTGATACTCTCAGGCGACACCAGCGCATTCACACAGAAGATAAGCTATATCAGTGTTCACAGTGATCTAAGAAAGCACCAACAGATTCACACAGGAGAAAATGTGCATCATAATTCATGACATTGTGAACAGAGATTTGCTTATTTATATATATTTAAGAGACACAACTTCTTCAACACAGAGCCATCCACTCATGAGAAATGTACATAAGAATTATAACAATCAAGAAACAACTGCCATGACTGATCAGTAGGATTGATCAAATACTGAATGTTCTATATATTATTTTAATATCATTAATATTTTATTTTAACATGTCACTTGAGCCTTGAAATTGAAATGTTGCATTAAGTTGATAAACTCTAGGTACTCTGTGTTCTCTGAATAAACTGAGCTCCCTATTTAGCTTTACATATACTCTTACTCTTGTTTCTTTCTTTTACTTCAACATCATAAATAACTATATATTTGTTAGGTGGAAAAGTATTTATTCTGTGCATTGACCTCCTGTAAGAGCCTGTTTTTATTTGCTGCAGTCTCAGTGTCGATAGTGTATTTGATTTCTAACAAGGAGTTCCCCAAGTGTCATCCTTTCAATAGTTCCAAAACAATTGATCACAATGTTTTAAAAGTCATAAAAGTTAGTAATAAACTTAATAGTACTCGGAATCTTATCACCTATCATCACAATGTTTGCTTAAAATATATAAAGAAGCTCTGCATTTCAATGTAACTGTAAATGTAAGAACAATATATTTAAAATTGGATGCATTATATAATGTTTGTTATAAATACTGTAGGAACTCAGCCATTGATTTCCTCCCTTTTTCTTTCTCACCTCATAAACACAGGACCTCATGTGCAAATAAGAGCTATTTGTGAAAAATCCTGTAATTATATTGGAGCTACAGTTAACCTATCCTTCCTTAAATTGTGGTGATAAACCCCAATCATCTCCTATAATCTTCTTTCATCGCTTCAAGTCTTTAAACTGCTCTAGGACAGTATGGAGTATACAAAGCACTAATAAATTACTTAAAAGGAACAGGATTACATTAGTTTTTTTTTTTTTAATTAAATTAAAGTCACTATCCTATATTAACGGTCTTGTAAAACCATTCTAGTTGGTGGTGGTAATGTACAAATAACTTGTTTGACAAGGGCCATAGAGGAAGATGATGAAGAAGATGTAGAAGAAGAAGGAGAAGAAGTGCTGTGTCTCAATTCATGTACTTCCATTGTACACTTCCATGTAGCACACTGCGGGAGCTATGTATTTACTTGTGTAGTGCACAAATTTCATCAGGTTGATGGTCCCTCCCCCTCTGTTACATAGCAAAATTGGTGACGATTGAGGATAAGTGTGCAGCATTGTGCACTCAACATTTTTCAGCCGACAAGACACACAAATGACACACCCCCTGAGACAACACGTAGCATAACAGCCGGAAATACTGCTGGAAGTTCCTAACCCAATGCCTAACCCTAACCCAAACCATAACTCCAACTCTGAACCCAACCTGAGGTCTAATAAGGCTGTTTGTTTGTGCAAGATGGCAGCTCCGCAAAGTAGGTGTATCATGTACTGTGCGTGCGCAATTAGATCTACTTGGAAGAAGAACTTAAATGTCCATTATGTTGGGTTCAACCAACTGAATGTCCCTCCCTTACCTCTCCCTTTCCAAGCATGTATTAGAACGTACATTGGACATCAGGAGCCTGTAGCGTACTTGCAAGTACTTACAGTCACACCCCCTTGCTCCATTTTTCAAAATTTGTATTTTCAAACTTGTTAGCCAGCACCAGCAAACACTGATTCCTCTTATTTCTTCTTCCGTGTCTTCCTTAATTCTTCTTCTTTGTCGTCCTTGTGGTGCTTCCTTCCAGATTCATTCTGCCACTTGTAAAAACGTCAAACGCAGAAGGCGCTCTCTAGATGTTTGTCCATTCTGGGTTACTGTAGCGACGCAACCTAGCGGCTCTGTTGAGGTAGACCTGCTCCCTATGTAGATATAAAGGGCCCATTATAAGCTTAGGGCCGCACGGTGGTGCAGTGGTTAGCACTGTCGCCTCACAGCAAGAAGGTCCTGGGTTCGATCCCCGGGTCACCCAGTGTGCCTTTCTGTGTGGAGTTTGCATGTTCTCTCCGTGCATGTGTGGGTTTCCTCAGGGTGCTCCGGTTTCCTCCCACAGTCCAAAGACATGCAGATTAGGTCAACAGGCTACTCTAAATTGCCCATAGTATATGGTTGTTTGTCTGTTTTGGCCCTGTGATGGACAGGCGACCTGCCCAGGGTGTACCCCGCCTCTCGCCCGAAGATGCTGGGATTGTCTCCAGCTTCCTCGCGACCCAGACGGATAAAGCGCTATAGATAATGGATGGATGGATGGATTATGAGCTTAGAAAAACACAAACATTCATAGTTACAGGTAATTATGCGCTAATGAAAACATACTCATGAATTCCATAAGTATATTATAATATATATATAAATCTAATAGATTTTACATAGTAATAATTCTACATAGTCGACCTTTAAAAACAGTCCTTAGCTATTACATGCCAGTTCCAGGCCAGTTGGTGGCGGTAATGAATTCCATACTGTCTTCCAACCGCCATGACTGTAGTAGTAGTAGAAGACGAACTCACAAGGGAAGAAGAAGGACTTCTCTACATGAAGATATTTGATAAGATTTCACAGTAATAAACAGTTAGACCTGAACAGGTTGACAGCAGAAGCTTGCTGTGGTTTTAACTCCGAGGTAAGTGGAGCTGAATCTCACTAACCGACCTGCTCAGGGAACTGACAGTGGATGAGCTCCAAATGGCTCGCTGCTCCCTATGTAAGCGCCCTAAGTAAAATATGAAACAATGGCGCCTACGCCCTATGTAGTGCGCTTAATGCCACACGGGCTGCTATTTGGGATAGAACCTTTCGTGAAATTCCCGTTTAAACACTTTGGGAAGTCAGCTATTGATCATGAGAAATGTTGAACGAATTCATCCTCGCCTGTAAACATCAAAATAAACAAATATACGAACACTGCCAACGCAAGTCATCATGTTTTAATCGAGAGCACAGTGTTTGGTTTCCCCAGTGACTTCAGCAATTAAATAGCATCCTCATCAATAACATTGATGATGATGATAATAATAATAATAATAATGATAATAACTTATCATTACTGTAACACTCGCACACACACATATGTGTTGGTATATATACATTTACATATTCTAAATATTTAAATTCTAAATATTAATATTCAATTCTAAACATTCTTACTAAGGTTCACCATAAAACACAAAAAGGTATCACACTTATTAGTCGGAGAAATACCAAAATAAATGCTTTGAAATAACATTTTATGTTTTGCCAAAGAGATAAGTGGTGAATATAAACAGTCTTAGACAAGTTAGTATACGTGCATACGAAGTGTTTAAAATCTGTTTTACTTTTTTAAATAAACAATCTGCCTTAACAGTCCTGCTCATATGTTTTTGTCAATGTTGCAATAATAAGATTTTATCTGCACCCTATCTAGGAAATATTTGTAAAAATACGAAAGAATATCAAAAATCTATCTGCATAATATAGCTCACTATAACTTCAGACCGAAGTGTGTATTTTCCACAGCAAAATACGTCAAATAATTTACTTGAACTTTTAAAATTATGTACTATTATTCTGTCATTATTATTCTAATGTGATTGGAATAAAAACAGTATATCAAACTAATTACTATTGAGCAATACATTATATCAGAGGGTCTCATCAATGGTTTAATAAGAATAAGTCCAAAATAATACAGCTTAAAGCTTTTGTTAACAGCAAATGATCTGATGTGGATGGAGGTGCTTAGCAGCATTGGTAGTGCTTGGTAACAAAATATGTAGTTTTTTATTGCTTGGTAACAAAATATGAACGTAGATATATAATTTTGGAAATATGTAAATGTCATAGTTACTGCAGTTTCCATGGTTACAACTGGTGATTATTTACTTGTTTTAGTGTCTGTTTTATTTGATATGGCATTTTAATAATTTGCATAAGACGTGTACATTTACAAAAGGCCCTGATTATATTTGAGCCTCCTTTTTTCCAGAATCACGTCTTTTAATGGAGTCAGCAGAGGTCAGTGCTTTTTTTTCTATAATAAATATCTAAAACGCAGGAACGCCACACTCTTGCTTGTGATCTTTTCTCACTACCCACATGTCCCGTGGGATCTCCATACCTTTGCACATGTCTAGCACCATAGAAGAACTATGGCAAGGCTTCCATTTAAATCATTATTTAGGTTTCCTTTGTCAATTAATTTGGATTTTATGGAGATATTTGTTTTAGAATTTTTTAGGTAGTTGAAAAGTCTATTAAAAAAATATAATGTTTGTGCATTCTTTTCTTTCTTTTTCCTGGTCATTAGCTTTGTGAGAATGTGAAAACTGAGTTTTGCATGACATCAGATGTGCGGACATCTGACTCTGTAGGATTTGTAATCCCTAACCCTGTGGATCAACAGAAGCCTGTAAAAAAAGAAGAACCTGAAGATGACTGTCTTTGTAAGACAACATCCAGTTTGTGGCTCAGTAACTCCTTTAAGTCGAACTATTCTTAATACATGACACTCACACTCGCGTGTTTGGGTTTTGTGAAATTTTAGATGGAGGGCCTTCAAGCCCTGTGCGATGTGTCATCACTACTGACCAACAGACTTGTGGATCGCAGAGGAATCCTATAAAAGAGGATGAACCTGAAGACGATGAGTTCCTCTGTAAGACACCATTGCGGAGTTAAATATGATACAGAAGCCTAAATTGTGATTATTATTCCAACAATAATTCCATTCTTATGTAAGACTTGTAATTCTTTGTTTATAAGGAAGTTATAAGTTATACTAAATCACATTGGTTTCCTTTTCCCCCCCTCTTTGCTCACATTCTCTTTCTCCATACCTATCAGTAGCTACACCTAAATATAAAACACTACTTTTAAGCTTCTTCTGTATAAATGTGGCTTAAGAACTACAAAACCCAGAAGTTCACAGTTAGATCACATCATCTCACTTCTGCCCACATGGGGTGCCATGATGGCTTGTTATTGATGGAAATACATGGCCTTAACTGTTCTAAAATGGTATTTATTGGGATTCAGGAATTTCCTTTGTCACGTCTTCCCCATTCCAGACTGTGAGGACTGCAGATCCTACTTCGTCAACAAGTGTGAGCTTCATGGTCCAGCTCTTTTCGTCTCTGATACCCCCGTTCCTCTGGGGATTGCTGACCGAGCAATGCATACTCTTCCACCCGGTCTAGAAGTTAGAAAGTCTGACATTCCTGATGCAGGCCTAGGAGTTTTTAATAAGGGTGAGACTATTCCACTTGGTGCACACTTTGGGCCCTGTGAGGGAGACCTGGTGGACAGAGAGGAAGCCATGAATAGTGGCTACTCTTGGGTGGTGAGTCAGCTTTTTAATACTTATTTGTTTCCTGAAGTTAATAATAAATGTACACTTTTGTGCAAGGTTTGGGCACCCAAAGTTTGGCCAGATTACATATTTTAATTTTAGATTTTGAAATGAAAAGAAGTAAATACAACTTAAAAACAGAGAAAATGTTAGCATGTGAAAATATTTGGATGCTCTTCCAGTCTCAGAAGTAATTTATTTAGTTAGGCCTTAATAGACTCATTAAGACTAGCCAAGAACTAGGAATAACAATTACAGAATGTAATAAATTATCTGACCCTTTAAATCTTACCCTCAACAACCATGAGCTCTTCTAAGCAGCTGACTGAGAAAATGGAAATGGAAAAAAAATTCTGAACTACCAAACCTTCCCAGAGTTGGCTAAAAGAGACCAAGACTAAAGGTGACTAAAGGCCAAATTATTTACTTTTGCGTCAAAACTATGCTGTAGGGTACTTTTGCTTCAAGCGGCTCATATTGCTGAATGCAGATGAGTTAAAATACTTCAGGAATTCTTTCAGTAAGAATTCTATTGGTTAATAATTAATCGTGTGTGCGTTCTTTTTCTCTGTAGTAAATTTCTTTCAAAATATGAGTATTTTGTCTGAAATATTTTCTGTTTATTATTCCTACAGTGAAACATGGAACTGTCTTGTCTCGTTCTTCTTCTTTGTGTAAACCAATAATTTCTGGTGTGTTTTATGTGACAGTGCCTCCTAGAGGAGACGTGCACCTTAAGTGCAAGTATAAATACTTCACCATGCCAGAGAATTGATGCTGTACTGTTGACGGCGTAGATTCTAAGCAGAAGTACAAATTGGCCTTGAGGCTTTGACAAGCCCAACTGGTTCTGTGTGGATTTGCCACCCCACTGATTTGAAGAAACACAATAGGATGTGCTGGGAGCCAGATGCTCCCTTATTCAGTCTTGTTAAGTTTCTATTCAGGTTCAATCTCTTTCAGACTCCGAAACCGTCTCTCTCTCTTCCTCTGAGTGACAAGCGAGCTTGGAGAATGATCTTAACAGACGCAAGGTCGTGTTAAACTCAGTCTGATTTAATGAAGAAAGTCTAGGAGTAT
>JAQQZU010023745.1:0-13880 GCA_030068025.1 Parauchenoglanis punctatus | reverse complement strand
GAAGTATTCGGGCCCTCACTGCAAGATTCTGTAATAGTTTCTTCCCCCAAGCTATCAGACTCCTGAATACCCAGGGATTGGACTGACATAAGCATATATACACACAAAAAGGGAGGGAATGAGACATCTCTTCTAGAGGTATCATATCAACAGAAATTGTTCCAGTTAAGATTTTTCTGCAGTTTTGTGTTACTCTCACTAAAACTGTCTAGTTATTTAATGTTAAGTTAACAATACGAGCTGAGAGAGTTGACTTTTGGGTCTGTTTAACATTAGCTACCTAACTTTGCCCAAATGTTTACTTGTAATTTCTGTGGCAAGTCAGTTAACTCATTGAGGGGTTATGTGCTTCATTGCAAAGTTCATCGTAATGAACCACATTGTGTATTTAAGTGCTTTGGAACCAGTTGCAGACAGACATTTTGTAGATATGGAGCGTCTAAGGCTCATTTCTACGGGAGGCATACTGCTCCTGTTATTGATGTTGACGATGTAATGGCGGCGCGACCGCAGCTCGCAGCGGCCGTTCCCTATCTGAAAATTGTTCTTTTTTGTTTTATTTTGTTTTCTTGGCGTGACTCCGGCGGCAAATGGACACCAAGTGACCGGTGTTCGTGTCTACCCGCGATAAACATTATTGGATATAAAGAGATATTTAAAAAAACGATCTGCAAGAAAGACCTATTGGAAATGCTTTGCGTCCTCGGGTTGCTATGGAGACCAGGCCTCCAGTTTTTGGTGTGGCCTGATGCCGGCGGCCGGGGGAGGTTCGCTGAGAGTGATGTGCCGGGAGCGGTGTGCCGAGAGCGGTGTGCTGAAAAGCGGTGTGCCGAGAGAGCGATGTGCCGAGAAGCGGTCTGCCGGGAGAGCGGTGTGCCGAGAAGCGGTGTGCCGAGAAAGCGGTGTGCCGAGTAGCGGATGTGCCGGGGGAGGTGTGTGAGGTAGCGGAAGTGCGGCGAGCCGGCTCCTGACAACCAAAATACTTTCCAACGTCTCTGTATTTATTATCGGAGTGCACATTCCCCTCAGCGTTAAAAATCTTGTATGTAGCACTTGGTCCTGGAGAAACGATGTCTCGTCTCACTGTACACTGTATTACATGTATATGGTTGAAATGACAATAAAAGCCACTTGACTTGACTTGACTTGACTTGTTAGCGTTACTGTAGGGACAGCTGTTACCTCTTTTACATGTGCAGTGGTGTTGTGCAAACGGCAGTGTCAAGATTCTAAAGAGCTAATAGCTCACTTGGAAGAGCATATTGTGGAAGGACGTGCTGTGACTTGTCCAGTCAGAGGATGCACTAATGTTTTCAGGGTCAAATCTTCGCTTACTGCACACATGTCACGGAAACACAGAGCATTTGCAGACAGCAGTATCAGTGACTTATACAGAAAATCTGCCTCCCAGTTATCATCTGTTCCAAGTGAATCAGATGACTTTGGCCCTCAAGCATCTGTCTCACTTTGGCCTGAGGAAAGTACAAAGACAGGCATATATGAAGGTGATATGGAAATGTCAGAAAACTTCAGTGATCTTTTTCTTAGAAATGTCTGTCTGTTCTACTTGAAATTGCAGGGGCAGTTTCTGTTACCTGCTTCAACTATACGAAGCATTGTCTAGGAGATTCAAAACATACACGAGTTGGGTCAAACATATACTTTGATAAACTTACCTCACTGCTAAAAAATGACACTATTATCAGATGAGAACATCACAAAAATTTGTGAGTCTGTCAGGGGCTCTGATCTGTTCTCTGCATGTCATACAGGCCCAATGAGGACAACATAGTCAAGAGTTCAGTGTTTCAAACAAATGTTTAACTATGTGGAACCTAAGAAAATGTTTTTAGGAAGATGCGAGGACAGGAGAGATAGGTTTGCCTATTATGTGGCCGTGAGAGAGACTTTGAAATGTTGGTTAGAATCTGATCTGTGGAAGAAATGTGTGTCAGGAGAGCATTTGACTGAGTCTTCCTCAGATGTTCTAAGTGACATTAGTGATGCTCAGATATTCAAATCCAACCATTTTTTTTAGTCAAAATCCATCAAGCTTCAAGCTAGTACTATACCAAGATGCCTTTGAAGTCGTTAACCCTTTAGGCTCTGCAAAGACAAGACATAAAGTGTTAGCTGTTTATGTGTCTGTAGCTACTTTGCCTCTTCATGTACATTCTGACACCGACCATATGTCTCTTGTTTTATTGTGTAGAGAGAAAGATTTCAAAGTATTTGGGCATACTAAGGTGTTCTCTGAATTATTAGCAGACTTGAAGAAATTGGAGGAGAATGGAATTGTAGTGTCAGATGAAAGGGTAGTCAAAGGAACCTTGTATTGTATTGCTGGAGATAATTTGGGCTCACATTGCATTGGTGGCTTTTCTGAAAATTTCAGTCACTCACAGCATTTCTGTAGATACTGCCTAATAACCCGATCTGAATTTCAGGGTGGTGATCCAAATCTGTGAGGACCAAAGTGCACCATTGAGAGCTACAAATCTGCTGTTGATCGCCTCCAGACTGAAAATACACCAGACGTGGAAGGAGTAAAGTACAAGTCTGTATTCATTTCATTGAAATACTTTAATGTGTGTCAGCCAGGTTTGCCACCTTGTTTAGAACGTGACCTCTTTGAGGGTGTTGTGTCATATGACGTAGCTCTGTATCTTAAATATTTCATAAGGGAAAAGGCATGATTCACTTACTCCACTCTGAATCGGCGTATTAAACAGTTCAAGTACTGTGCATCTGATGCTTCTGCAAAGCCATGTGTGGTCAGCCCTCAAGCACCTAAACTCTCAGGACAGGCTGTACAGAATTGGAATTTTCTAAGGCTACTGCCTCTTATAATTGGTGACAGACTGAAAAATACATCAGATGATGTGTGGCAGTTGACACTGCAACTGAAAGACATTGTAGACATGATATGTGCTCAGAAAATCTCTGCGCCTTAGGTTGCATATCTTGATGTTCTTATTCAAGAATATTTAGAATCAAGAAAAGCTCTATTCCCAGAAAGTGCCCTAAAACCAAAGCATCAAAGGACAGTTCCTTGTCACAGAGAACACTGACTCCGTGGAGTTTGGCGAGCTAGTGCTAATTTTGATAAACAATGACACTGTTCATTTTCTTGTGTCAATGTACCTAGCAGAATTCCTTCCTCAGTACCATCTGTACTCTGTTAGGAAAGACAATGAAAAAATGCAGTGTCTGAATATCAGTGAATTGACTGATTTCTATCCATTGCTGTCTTACTTTAAGGATGGATACCAAATGGTTCCATTGAAACACAGTGTGTTGTCACAATAATGAATGTCAATTGTAATTAATATATTTGTTTTGTTTACTGAGCTTTATTCACTCTTTCATACTCAGAAATGGATGATGTGGAGCTAAGCAACATATGCAGTGCTAATACTAAGGTGTTGCCAGACCTCCCATTGTCAATTCTAAGCATTGTAGTGGAGACACTACAAACTTTGGGGGTGGAGACAATTGAGGATTTCCAGTTCGTCCAGGAAGCTGATCTGCTTTAAGTACTCTGACCAATTCAAGCAAGAAAACTGGTGATCGCCTGGAAACAAACTAGTAAATACATTTTGGCAAAATTTATTTTTAATTATAACCATGAATAAAACATTCAGTACATTAAGTTAATTTAATTATTTTTGTTTTATAGCACAGAGCACTGAAATCTACTGCTAGTCAGCACTAACCTCTCCAACTTCCTCAATGAACTCCTTACTCTCTCTCTCCTCCTCGCCCAGCCTCTCAATTAGTGCTGCAGATTGGGTTGACACCTTCCAGATTTCATGGGAGAAGTTTCCTGAAGCTTTAATGCAGTGTTTGGAGTGGGGGAAAAGGCCCAGCCCACAGTTACGGAGAGAAATGATCCGAATTGTTGTTTCTGATATGATGAATGCCTATCCTTCTCCAAGTAAACAAGAAGTCCTCCACAGAAGTTGCCAAAAAAAAGGTTTCCAAGTATCCACAGTTACTGCAAGATGTCATAGAAGGTGATGTGGTGGGATCAGGATATCACTCACTGGTCAAGCAGTTACAAGCCCGAATTGAAAATGTGAAGCGTTCTTCATCACCAAGGATGATGAAGCGCAAAAATGGGCCAGATGAGCATGACACAGAGGAAGTCCCAGCCGAACAAAAAGCAACTGTTCAGGACACGTATGGCTTCATAAAGTGGGACATGAAATTCATGCCAGTAAGTGAGACAACAGAAAGCCAACAGGAGAAGAAAGACAAAATGAAGATGCTCAGTGAGCAGATCAACTTCAGCCCAGATGAGGTAAAAACTCTTATGAAGTTTACCTACTACACCCAACGTAAAGAGATAAACAAGGGAACAGATCTGAAATCCCTCATGGAGGGGTGACCTTTTTTGTTCAGGGAGATTAGCATGACGGTTCACTTCCAAGAGCTCACTGGGATATCACTAAAAGAGACTTTCCTCACCAGTGTAGAAAAAAATGGAAAACGGCTTCTGAACTTCATGAGAACAATTTGTACAGATAAGTGCAAACGGGTTTTGCAGACTGTCACAAAGTTGAAAATTCTGAGAGGACAGTTGGAGGGCTGCTCAGAAGATGTCAAGGATATGGTGTTCCTTTTTCTCTCATATTTTGATGGAAAAAGAAGAGAACCTCTTTCACTATGTAGATGAAACATGTCTGGCAAAAGAAGTACTATTGGAAAGCTTGCCTGTGACACCATGCATCATTGTGTGTGGTAAGTTAATATTATGTTTTACTGAAGGAGCCTGTGCTACTGTAGGAAACTGTTACATGAAATGCACGGTCATGTTGTTTGTGGTTATTCCCCATACAGTGGTATTTTCTCCTCCATAAAAGTGTAATTGATCCTCCAAGTTTGACTCTTCAGATCAGGGAGTTCTGAGAATGAGAGCTTCACCACTGTTCTTCTCTGAAATGAATGACATGTATCTGGACCATTTCATTCAAACAGCACCATTTGAGCTGAAAAAATGTTGTGAATTCTTCAGAACACACTTCTTGTTGATTCTGTTCTTGTTGTGATCCTCCTAACCAGATCCAATTTATTTATTTTGGAGAAAAGGTTCTGGTGAAGCACTTGTTTTTACCACAACTAGTACTTTTTAAGACCACTTCTGGATGGTAATGGGTGGCATGCTGTTAATTATTTTCTACCTGTATATTCTTGCAGGAACCTCCAGCTATGTCTCAAAGCAGTTCATGCTGAGTGTAGACCGCAATATTGTGAATGACCAAATCCCTACCTTTATCTCTGCCATCTGTTAGATGTTTGGACTCTATTACTGCTTCAATATCCACTATCCTGTGGATCTGAGCTCCACACTTGGGTTCCTTCAGAGGTAAAGACATATATTTTTTTAGTTCCTCCTTTAGAACAAAACACTGTATATAGTAGTTGACCATGAATTCTTGTGTTCACAAAGGTGTTTCTTCATCATCAATCCAGAGAAGGGCACAAAAGTTGAAACAAAGAAAAACAAGGAGCAACTGTCAGTGAACCCAAGAGTCCTCACCCTCATTCAAGATCTCTCTGATCATGAGTGGAGAGAGACTTGTTAAAGATGTATTTATCCAGCTGAATTGTTAAGATTGAACTTAGCACTAGCTGAATGGAACTGTGTACACTTTACTGTACCTGTACCGGAACATTTAAACTTTAGTTTCAGTGCATTTGTGACATTGTAGGGTAGGCTGAAGGGTGATGGCATTGCTAAGATCTAAGAATCTCCTTTAAGGTAAGTAAATTGAGCACATTATCAAATTTTTAACATGTTAAGAGAAAATTTTATTAATTATTTGAACATACCGCTCTTTTATAAATTATCATTGCTTTATAGCAAGTTTATAAAAAATAAAAATGTAATCACTTTCGCTCCTGCCACCTTCAGGCACTGCAGAGTGATTGGTGACTTGGAGGGAACAACTTGACTTTGTGACAGCTGGGAAAAGGTGAGATTCTAATCCATTTAAATGTTTTTAACTTTTATAGATGTTTTTTGTTTTGCATTTCTACTGTACTGTGGTAGTAGTGATCGAGGTTAGAATGGAGAGAAGGGATTGTATATAGCAAAGAGCCCAGGCCAGAATCAACCTATCGGCGCTGTACACCACCACAATGGATTAGGAAAGAGCCATCAAGATGTGATTGATGACTTTCAGCATTAATTCAAGGGATTTAACAAAAAAATATTGCATTAACCTTTTAGAAATTACATCCATTTTTTAGTGTCACTCCATTTTCATAGGCTCAAAAGTAACTGAACAAACTAACATAAATATAAGCATTATATTTAATACTTGTATACAAATCAATCTCTTCCTAAAGTCTAGAGCCCATGAACATCACCAAATGCTGAATTTCATCCCTTAAGATGCTTTGCCAGGCCTTTACTGCAGCTGCCATCAGCTGCTGCTTGTTTATTTGTCTTTTTGCCTTTATTGTTGTCTTAAGTAAGTGAAAAGCAGCTCAGTTGGGTTGACTGACTCATCCTTTTAAGAACATTTGGTTTCTAAGCCTTCAGAAGCTCTTGGGTTGCTTTCATGGTATGTTTTGGGTCATATTTTGCAGCATTTGACTGAATCTGAGCAGAAAGTGTAGTTCTATACACTTCAGAATTCATCCTGCATGTTATCAGTGGTCACATCAATAAACACCAGTGACCCAGTTCCGTTGGCAACCACACATGCCCATGTCCACCATGTTTTTCAGATGATGTGCTATGTTTTGAATCATGAGCCCTTGCTTTCCTTCTCTATACTCTTCTTTTCTAATCATTCTGGTATGAGTTAATCATGGTTTCATCTGTCCAACGAATCTTGTTCTGGAATTGCTACAGGCTACTGTAGGCTAATCTGGCCTTTCTGTTCTTGATTGTCACTTGAGTGTTTTGCATCTTGGGATAAACCCTCTGTGTTAACATTAATGAAGGCGTCTCTTGATTGTAGACTTTGACAATGATACTCCTACCTCCTTGGGAGTCATTCACTTTAGTTGTATTTTGTGGTCTTCCAGGTCTTTTGGGGTTGCTGAGTTCACCCCTGCCTTCCTTCTTTCTAAGAATATACTAAATTGTGGATTTGGCCACTCCTAAAAGTTCCTCCTAAATCCTAATCTTTTGGATAGGTCGGATTTATTTTTTCAGTCTAACGAGGACCTCCTTTACTTGCATCGACACCTCTTTGGATTGCATATTGAGAACTGAACTGCCCAGCTGCCAAATGCAAATTCAACACTTGGAATCAACTCTTGACCTTTTATGATCTTAATTTGTCAAGAAATAATGAGGGAACAGACTGTAATTGGCCTTGAAACTGCTTATCAGTCAACTGTCCCATTTACTTTTGAGCCTGTGAAATTGGAGGAACTATGTAAAAATGGCTGTAATTCCTAAACAGTTAATGCAATATTTTTGTTAAATACCTTGAAGTAAAGCTAAAATTCTACACTTCAAACACAACTTTATTGCTTCTTTTCAAATCCATTGTGCTGGTGTACAGAGGCAAAATTACGAAAATTGTGTCACTGTTCCAGTATTTTGGAGGGAACTGTAGAAGGAACCATCAGTCTGGAATATAGTTTTGCAGATAGATCACTTTCATAATTAATAGACTGTCAGGGTGACTGGTAGAAACAGATGTGTTTCAGCAATAAGCTATCATCAGCATTTATTTCACCTTTGTCAACCTCAATATACAGCTTCCTCCACTTAAGCAATCAACACGTCTTTGCTAAAACACTGAACAAAGTTCACTGGCAAAGATCTGGTAGTTGGCAACAATCAAAATTTGAACTTTTCATAAATACATTAAAATTTGTGGGTTGGTATTTGTAAAAGTGTGTTTTGCTATTGTTTTTACACAAGCACAATATGACAAAGGTTTGTGGACCATCACACTTGTGTGTGCTTGTTGAACATCCCATTCCAGATTAAGTTCCCACTTTGCTGTTATAACATCCTCCAATCTTCTAGAAATGTTTTCCACTAGATTTTTAAGGGTGGCTGTAGGAATTTGTGCTCGTTCAGTAGCGTTGATGGTGCTGTGCTGGACACTCAAGGTCTTTTACAGCAGTCTCGACAAATCATGTCATCATTGAGCTGGCTTTTTGCACAGGGTCACTGTCATGTTGTTACAAGTTTTGGCTTCTTAGTTCCTGTGAAGGGAAATTGTACTGCTACAGCATACAAAAACATTCTATACCATCTGAGCTTCCAACTTTGTGGCAAAGTTTGAGGAACACACACATATGGGTGTGATGGTCAGGTGTCTACATATTTTTGGCCATATAGTGTAGTATAGATTGTTGACATGCATTTCTGATATCATCAATTGCAGATCTTTTTCACCACCATAATGTATTTGGCTGATTACTGGGCAGTGTTATAGAAAATGTGATAATTGATGCATATGTGTATTTAGGCTGCAAGTTAACAGGAGAAACAAACACTGGTGATCAGCTTAGTGCTAAATTATGTCTATTTGTACTTTGGCCCCGATACACTATTGTTTATAAACATGACCTGCAAAACTTTATTCCAGTGTGCTAGTTTGTTCTATGTGTAGTTCATTTGAGCTCAGTCTAAAACAGAAGGCCATGAATTTATCTGTGTAGGCATCATGCTCAAGCACTGTATCAATTTAACTTGTTTCTGGTTTCTGGCTGCAGAAAGGATCATACCAGTCCACAGTGAACACCAGATTGACAACATTGAGTCCACAAGAATGACTGGTGACAATCCATGCTTTAAGTTCCGGTTTCTTGGACATCATGTATGTGTGAGTCTATCCCATACTGAGTGCCCTCTTTAGTCAAGTCTGGACTCAGTGACACTCTATGCTTCAGCAACCATGGCAAGTGGCTAATTTTTTCATGATGTTCATCCATTCCACCAACAATGGAATCCTTCATATATATGCACACATTACACATTGTATAACACACTGGACAAGTTCTTGGATCAGTATTTTTCACTGAGAATGTGTAAGTGCAAAGGTTTTTCAATGTCTCTGTGTTCTCTGGTTTACAGTGGGCTTTATTTGTTATCTCCTTTATATCATATGCAGCTGACTGTAAAATCTAGGTCATCCAACTGTAATGCTTAATGTGCTGTACCGTATTTTTTGCAGTGAAATTCTGGCAACCACAGCTGCTGGTAATTTACTGTAAAGTTGATCTTTGCAATAAAATTCAGTAATATATCAAATGGCTGTATTGTGTTTATCACTGAGATAGACTGTAATTAGGTTCAAAGTATATCTGTTGTTTTTAAAATAGTTTACCGTAAACGGGGTCATATTACAGCTGTTAATTTTAAAGAAAATTACTGTAAACAGGTTTACAATATGTCTCTTTTTTTAATGGAAATTTACCATGAGCAAACAACAGCTCTCAACCATGAAATTTACGATTGCCAAAAAATATATACCGTAATGTCTTATACATTATCACAATATTTTTTACGGTGAAATTCTGGCAACCACAGTTGCCAGTAATTTACCGTAAATTCTACAGGATTTTTTTTACAGTGTATGACTACTTATGTGCACTCACTGCTGAAAACCCAAGACCTTGCCTTCAAGAATGACAACAAGGCAGCCCTCCACATATCAAGGGCCAGTCTGTCCCAGGCGATCAAAGAAACATAGTGCAACTATGCAGAAAGAATCCACAGTAACTTCCTAAATGCCAAGGACACAAGGCATATGTGGTAAGACATTCAGGTTATCACAGACTATAAAGCTTCACCACTTGTATGTGATGGTGAGGCTTTGTTCCCAGACACACTGAATGATTTCTATGTATGGTTCAAAACACACAACCTGCCAGCAGTGAAGGCCACCCCAACTTCCACCAACCAAGTACTTTGTCTGTGTGCAGTAGATGTCAGGAAGATTCTGTCCAGAGTTAACCCACAGAAAGCTGCAGGTCATGAAAACATACCTGGCCAGGTGCCTAGGGAATGGGCTGATCAGCTTGCAGATGTCCTTTCATATCCACTTTCCACCAACAAGAACTAGGTTCTACTTCTGGGCTGGTGCTAGTGAGAGTTCAGAGTTGTTTCTACTTGCAAACTTTCCAATAACCACTGATTTTCCACAGACTAGAGAGCTACCATAATGTTATTACATCACTGTATATGTCTATATACACCAAACCATCCTAGCCAGCCACACTAGTTAGTGCCACTAGCTAGCCTTCTTCTTCTTCTTCTTCTTCTTCTTCTTCTTCTTCTTCTTCGAATTATGCAGACTAGCTACTATACTAGCTCTATTTAAAAAAAAATAATTAGTTTGGTTTTGTTTGGTCATGATAATCCCGCCCCCAGCCCCTGATGTAAGCAGTTCTTGGTTCTAGACCAGCAAAGTGTTGGAGCCTCTCTTGAACCAGTTTTTCTGGCCAAGACACAGTTCTTTGTCCATTAAAATGTGAAGAACTAGTTTGAGATTAGGCACTGGCTCTGAAAAAGCCATCAAACTGCCTTGGTAGAAAAATGGGTCTACATCTTCAATGCTTCTTTAAGCAAAGCAATTGTCCCTGTGTGCTTCAAAACATTCACCATCATCCCTGTACCCTTTGTCCTGCCTGAATGACTACTGGCCCTTTACTTTCACACCTATTGCTATGACATGCTTTAAGCAGCTAATCATAAAACACATAAAGAGGTCTTTCTACCACACTTGACCCATTTTAGTACAGTATCATCCCAAATGCTCAACAGAGGATGCCGTATCTGCTAACATACACCTTTCTCATACATATCTGGACAAAAAAGGACTGCAACTGAATTCTGGACTTTTTGACTGGGAGACTTCAGTCCATCAGGCTCAGAAACTCCACCTCCAGCACCACCACATTAAACACTATTCAATTCAATTCAATTCAAAGACGCTTTATTAGCATGACCATAAACGTGTACAGTATTGCTAAAGCATTGAAATGACAGTTTCAATAAAATAAATACGGTAACAATAACGTAAAAAGAATAATAGACTAGAATAAAATAAAGTAAAACTAAAAATAAAAATAAGAAAGAAATGAGGTAAAAATATAGGTAGTGCAATAACACTAAAACACTAGCTCAGTCCACTGCTCTTCACACAATACAGTTATGGGCCGCATCAGTGACAATGAAGAGTCAGCATACAAAGAGGAGGTAAATCAGCTCACGGAATTGTGTAGAAACTGCAATCTATCTCTTAATGTTGATGTAATGGAAATTAATATGGTATCCCAATGTGTGTGTTTCATTAAGTGTTCAATTTCTCTTGGATAAGTTGTTTTCTTCCATTCCTCTCTATCTATGTGCAACACTCAGATAGAAGCACTGTTCTTTCTCCTTCCATCAAGGACGTGGTGCACATCTGTAGTCACAATTTTAATACTATCTCAGGGGAAACTAGAAACTGTAATACTGTAAGTGTAATAACCGGTTTGAACCAGGTTATGCCTGCGTAGAGATACAGAACCGCATAAGATATCAGGGGTTTATAAAAACTGCCCCTACCAAGAGAGGGGGGTTCTTCTTTCCTTTTCTACCTTTCTGTTTGCAGCTGTGCGTTGCTCTCTAACCTATCTTATAGAATAAAGGAGATTCTCGAAGCACTGCCTCAGTCTTTGATTGTTCTTTAATTTCCACCACAATTGATAAGACTAAAGAGATGACTGTTTACTTCAGGAGGATCAGAGTAGACCACTCACCACTGCAGATCAACAGAAAACAACTGTGGAGAGAATTTCTTGGTGTGCATATGACAGTGGACCTCTCCTGGACTCTCAACACCATCTGCCTAGCCAAGAAGACCCAGCAGTGTCTCTACTTGCTATGGAGGATGAAGAGAGCCAAACTTTCCCTTCCCATCCTGACCACCTTCTATAGAGGGGCAATAAAGAACAACCTGACAAGCTGCCTCACACTGTGGTACAGGAAATGCACAGCCTCCAACCTCCAGCCTCCAAGACTCTACAGCAAGTTGTGAGAACAGCTGAAAAGGTTAATCAGGGTCTCTCTACCTACCATCGACACCTCATACAACCTCTGCTGCATCTGCAAGCCCACCAGCATTGCTGCCTTTTATTATCTTGTGCATTTACTGTTCTGTCTGATGTATTTATTGTCTTGCACTCAACTCACACTGTTGTGTATTTATTGTGTACACATTTTTTGTCTATTTATTATTAATAATACTCTTCTCTTCAAGACTGGTCTTGAAGGCCTCAGCTTTGTCTCAGAATTGACCACATTTTACTCAGTCTTGTTTCAGTCTCAGACATAGATGACTCAGGTTTTATTTCAAGACTGGTCAAGACCACAACTGACTAAATCACCAAAACTCACTAAATTGCTTGTGCATTGCCTGATTAATTTGTTAACATCATTACTGTGATTGGATATAAAACTTCCTGCTTCAAAGGCAGCCAATAAAGAGTATTGAATAAAGATGGTTAAGTTGATTTCAGATCAGTGTTTGCTTGTATGTTTTTATAGGAATGTGGATCTTTTAGAGCCATTTGAGAAATGCCTATGGTTTGCATGTTCCACATTTTATCTTAAGTGTGTCATGCAGCGTGGGATTCGCACTGGTCTGGTCTTGGTCTTGACTCGGTCTCTCCCTGCCTTGGTCTTGGTCTTGTCATGGTCTCACACCTTCAAATCTTGGTCATGTCTCTGGTCTTGTTCATGACTTGGTCTTGACTGCAACACTGACTGAGTATATCTATTATGTTCTATTATCTAATATATTTTTAAAATCTATTATTTTTATATTATTAAACACAACCTATTTTTTCAGAAATGTTTTGTTTGAAAAGTGTGCTTGTGGTATCTTTCTTAAAATTAAATGTGACCTGGTTTGACATTGTTTTCTAATGCAGTGACTGTAGAAGGATAGGGCTGTCAGTGATGCTGCTGCTAAATGAGGGAGTCTGTTGTTTGTGTTGCACCCTCAAAGTGACACGTAGACTCAGTTCTCCTTTTCTCGCAACTTTATTCGCCTCAGTTCGGCATTGGAGCACAACTCTGCACATACTACATTCACCTCGCCGCCTGATCCTCTACTTCTCCTTTTCGCTCCTACTTGCCCTTGTTGATTGCATTATCTCACATGGTGAACTTTCTAGGTCGCAACACCCTCCCCCACTAAAAAATGTTGACAAACATTTTTCTCAATCTTTTGACAATAAACCAACAGAACATTTTGGCAGAAGGTGAACAAACAGGTAAGTACCATCACACACATCACGCATTACAGGATAATTAGGCTGTACTGCTTTCCAATGTTCCTTTTTTTCATTCTGTTCTCGTTAATGTCTTTCATGGCAACAACACAAACTCAGTGTCTATAGTCCTTGTGTATTGTAGATTGCATAGTCCATAGAAGTATTGGTGGGCCCCCCAATCTTCACAATGGGACAAGGAAAATACCATTTACAACCCACGCTATGTGTTTGCACACTTACAGCCATGCATTCAATACACTCATAGTACACACACAACTGTTCTTCTCATTTAACATGGTTACCCCATTGTCTTAAATCTATCATACTAGAATTGTAAGCCATTCCTCTGTAAACTACTGCCATAGATGTTCAGAGTCCCTGTTTCTATTCTCTGTGATATGTGTCAATACCACCTCACCACGAACGGTATCTGAACTTAATTAAAGATTAAATTAACTAAATAACTAAACTGTCTGTACATTTCTGTGACTATCTACTCCTATTGTGATGTGTTATGATGCAAAAGGATACATGAATGGTGGCCTGGGAGAGAAGTCGTGGCTGGGACTATTCACATTGACCTGACGAGTCTCCAACTGCTGGAAGGTCGGCTGGCCAAGTTGATCATATGTGTA
>JAQQZU010023744.1:0-13881 GCA_030068025.1 Parauchenoglanis punctatus | reverse complement strand
TGATATTCGTGATCAGCACCCAAAAATCTATAAGAAACACCCAACAGTGTTCAAGAAGCAAAAACTTTGTTGTGTAGAGTAATCTATTACATGCCCAATATTCACTTAACTCTAGGTTAATTGACCTATTTGGACATCCAATATCACTGATATTAGGAAAAAGAACTAATTGAACCTGCTGGTATTATAAAACTTCAATAATATTCACCAAATCGCTTAATTAATGACATGGTCCACTTTAGGAGACCCAAATGGTTGTTTTGATGCTTAATTCATATGAAATTTAATCAGATTTTTTTTTTCTGTTATGACCCCGTAAAAATGACAAGAGTGAAATGATTTAGGTTTGTTTACATATATTTTATATTTTATAAAAATACATTAGAAATAATATATGCAGACAAATTACATCAAATGATAAATTATATATTAACACAAAGTCTTATGGTCTCACAGCCAACAAGTTAAATCCACTCAACTATGCGAGTCATGGACCACTTGCAGTAGACCACCCGAGTCAAACAGAGTTTTCAGCCAGCCAGCCATTCCATGCAAAGACCCTGTGCGGGGACCTGATTTGCTTATCAGCCTGAGTTCAGGAAGCTCTTAACTCAGTCCAGCATTTATTCTCCTGATCTTTGTTTTCCAATGTTCAGCAAAAGCTAATAGCAAATGAAAAAGTGAAATAAAATAGCAAATGAAAAAGCATTTATTTTACATTTTATTCACTAATGTGAACACCATCAGCGAATTTGCTATTAGACTAGCACAGACTAGCCCGGTTTAAACTATTCTGGATTTACTGAATTTAAATAAAACGTGTAATATTCAAATGCACAAATCAAATATAAAAAGACTATTAACTATCCACTTCTGCTCTGTGCAATCCCTCCTCATGCCGCCATGGACATGAATGAATGAATGAATGCCTTTATTGTCATTACATGCATGTACAATGAGATTTAAAAGCAAGTCCTTCAGTGCAGACATATATGTAGAACACTAAAACAGCTTGGAAAAAAAAACTGTCCCCATTCATTTTTGGAAAAAAAATTCATATGAAAATAAATGATTAAAAAATGGCAATTAATGAAATAAAAAAAACAATCAACATTATTGTATACTGTAAATAAAATATTGAGTAGACCTATGAACACAACAAAAAGCTGAAAACAAGAACAAGAAAGATACTAGAGTTTGTCATATATATGTATATTAAAACAGGCAGCTACATTGTACAATGAAATTATTTCTCTGAATTCCTTCTGATAAGATACTGATACCATAAATACTGTACAGCTAGTGTTATAAAATGGTTGGAAATGAAAATGTGGGGTAGGGTGTTGTTAGATAAAATTGTTAGTCTATATTTTTCAAATAGCATTTTTCTATCCACCAACTTTCCCTCATGTAACCATCTGTCGTGTATTAGTTTCCAAGTTAACATATCAATTGACCTATACCCAGCACACTTCACCAGTTTTCGGAGACCATTTGTCCATTCCATTGTTCTTTAATTTCTTTAGTTTCATGCCTTCACAGACACAGACACACAAACACCCTGACATACACACATTAACATAACACACACACACACACATCCTGACACACATTAACATAACACACGTATACACATGTATACACACATTAGCAGTAGACACGTAGACACGCATACACTGTTGTTCTCTCTTCTTTGGCACAATATACTTTGGATTGAGCTTACACCTACATGCTGTGTCTGTGTCTCTGTGTTCAATCCTTGGATAAAAAGTTACAAAAGATTTAAGTTAGCTCTTTCAGGCTGAGCTGAGCTTCCTCGACCCCCTTAATTTTAATAATTTCTGTGGGTGAGGGTTTGCCAACTGCTTATGTTGTTTGTGTTGTTTGTTGTTTATGTAAATTCAGCGCTTGGTTGTGTTGTCTATTGTTCGTTTAAATTCAGCACCTGCGCTTGTTCTTTGATTGTGTAAACTCAGCATGTCTACCTGGGTTACATGTTTGCACAAATCTAGCACACTCGCTTGCATTATCTGTTTTGTTATCTCTTTGCAGGAATTCAGGGCACTTGCTTGTACTGTCCAGTGTATTATCAGCTGTTTTTGTGAATTCAGCGTGCTTACTTGCAGTTTCTGCTATGGTACCTGTTTGAGTGCTTGTGGTTCCTGTTTTGTTATCTGTTTCCATGCTTGTTTGTGGTTTCTGTTTAATTATGTTTGAGCGCTTGTGGTTTCTGCTTTGTTATCGGTTTGTGTGCTTGATGTCACGAAACCCAGACCAGACGGGATGCAAGCGCAGTTTAGACACTTTAATAGAAAACACTTTGGCAGAGGTACAGAATCGGCAGGCAGATATCAGAATCATAAAACATGCAATGGTCAATCGATCTACAAACATTGTATACTAGACAAAACAAACTCGGGAAAATGGAAATACGGTCAAAACCAGAGAAACAGTCAGTAATAGGCTTTGCAATAGGCAGACACAAAAAGGAGCAGAAGTAATGCTTCGCGAAGTGCACAAAGAACTGAGGGGTATAAATGATTTTGTGGGGTGTTTGATTGGTAGCACCTGCTTGTAATCAGAAGTCAGGTGATGCGGAAAACTGGAGAAGTTTGGCCATATTGTCTGTAGGCTGTGTAGTCCATTTCGGTGTCTGAGAGTTCTTGCGTGTAACTGTCCATTTCTGCATCGGAATCTGTGTCGCAATCGGAAGGCATGTCAGTGCCTTTGTTGAGAGTGGGTGTGCTTTCAGGTGCAGGTAATGTTGTAGGAGCAGGTGCAGATACGACACTTGCTTGTCGTTTCTGTCTTGTTATCTGTTTGCGTTAATTCAGTGCTTGTCTGTACTGTTTTTTGTTATTTGTTTGTGTGAATTCAGCAGGCCTGCTTGTGTTGTCTTTGTTGTTCTGTTTGTGTCAATTCAGTATTGATCATGGTTGGTAACAGGTCTAAGCCAGCTACTCCAAGACCTGTAGAAACACCTAGAGTGGATCCTCAGAATTGGCTGTGCTTATGCTGCTGAACCTTTAAATAGCAATATGGCAGGTTGGACTGAGGCTGCAGGAGTTAGCCATTGGCCCCGAACCGGCAGTTTAACCTTGGTCCACTAAGGACAGCTAATGCTTGTATTTTTGATGGCTATGGTGATCCTAATTGGGACTATGAATATATGAAAGCTGTGATAAAAGATTGGAATGGGATGCCAAAACACTGGAAGGAAGGATAAAATAAAATTAAAAAGTTCACTGGTCACACTGTTACCGCTGCTCATCACACCGAAATGGAGTTTTCTTCACAACAAATAGTTAAAGATGCATGTGCTAAATGTGATACAAATTCTTCAGCTTCCGCACTCAACTTAAAGGCTCCATGTAAGTTGTACCCCTCTCTGCACAGTAATGATGGTGCGGTGACTGCATCCCAACCAAACATCGCTTTTCCTTTTGTGCAAGTTGGCGAAAAGGCTGTCCAAGTTAAACCCTTAAGCCTATCTTGATATAAATGAAATAGTTAAATCTCTCCTATCTCTGGATAATGCACACAGGTTTGTTGATATTCTGCACTCCACTGCCCAGTATTGTCAATTAACTGGCATTGATTTTAGTCATATCCTCCTTCATGTATTCGGTCACACCATCACAGAGGATTTGTTAACTGAAGTTACAACTCTTAAGTGTGAAAATGATGTAGTCACTAGCTCTAATGCTGCTGACAAACCATATTACAAATGGGCTACTCATGTTAGGACTCTCAGTTGCGCTATGCTGGCACGAAGCATTAGTCTAGCCACATGTGCCATTGCTGAGCGTTATTCCCATGTTTGCCTTGCCTGTGTTTTTGGACTCTGCTTTCTGTGTTTGATTATTGTTTTCTGGATTTCCTGTGACATTCTGTTTGCCGATTGCTTGACCCCTGCCTGTTTGTGGATTTATCCTTTGCCTGCCATTTTTGTATATTGTGTAAATAAACACAATGAGTTTTAATTTGCCGTCTCCTAACCTGCGCATGTGTCCAGATAAACCCAGACGACATGACAGAATGCTTCGCCGTAACCGGGACGCAGCAGGAGAATGGAACGACTACCGGATGCACACCATGCCATAATTTTTATGCAGCAAATAGGGCTGCACATTCCTGCACTTTATGATGGTGTGGAATTTCCCCCCGAAAGCTTCCTGCTGCAGTGTAGGCAATTTTTCGAGGACTTGTTGGAGCCTAGACCAGCAGATGACATCTGGGTGTGGTGTATGATGCGCTGGCTCATTGGACCCGCACATATGTTCACCGAGGGTCTTATCGGCATGGACCACCCTTGCCTACGGAACCCCAAAGACTTCGGGGAAGTGCTCCGTTTGCTCTACAAGGCCAAAATGGATGTCAATACTCCAGAGCCCCCTCCAGAGGCAAAAAGGAGGAAACCGCTCCAGAGCCCCCTCCCGAGGCAAAAAGGGAGGCAACCACTCCAAAGCCCCTCCAGTGGCAAAAAAGGAGGCAACTGCTTCAGAGCCCCCTCCAGTGGCCAAAAGGGAGGCAACCAGTCTAGAGCCCCCTCCAGTGGCCAAAAGGGAAGATTTTGCTCTAGAGCACGCTGCTCCACCAGGCTTTGAGCTTTTTGTCATTGCTCCTCTGCCTGGTTTTGAGGATTATGTAGAGTCTAAGTCCATGTCCGTGCCGGAATCCAACTCAAAACCAGAGTCCAAGCCAAAGTCCATGTTCATGCTGGAATCCAAGTCCAAGCCAGAGTCCAAGTCCATGTCTGCACCGGAGTCCAAGTCCAAGCCAGAGTCCAAGTCCAGGTCCGCGCCAGAGTTCAAGTCCAAGCCAGAGTCCAAGTTTGAGCTAATACAAGAGCCATAGCCTGTTCCAGTGAGAGCACACATCACAGAGCCTGTTCCAGTACTCGTCACAGAACCTGTTCCAGTACTCATTACAGAGCCTGTTCCAGTGAGAGTCCAAGTCACAGAGCCTGTACCTGTGAGAGTTCAAGTCACAGAGCCTGTTCCATTGAGAGCACAAGTCAAGGTGCCTGTTCCAGTGAGAGCACAATTTACAGAGCCTGTTCCTCTCTCAGTCACAGTGCCTGATCGAGCCCAAGCCAAAGAGATGTTTCATGTCCAAGTCACATATAGTGTTCCAGCTACGGATCCTGTTCCAATCCCAGCTGCCAAGCCTGCTACAGCAGACATCACTGAGCCTGCTCCAGTAAAAACTACAGCTCCAGTCACAGTCACGAATCCTTTTCCAGTAATCATCACAGTTAAGGATCCTGTTGCAGTCACGGCTACAGCTCAAGCCACAGAACCTTATCCTGTTCCAATATTAGTGACACTCACAAAGGCAGCTCCTGCTCCTGTCACAGTTCAAGTCTCAGAGCCCACTCCTGTCACAGCTCCAGTCTCAGAGCCCGTTCATGTCACAGCTCAAGTTCAAGTCTCAGAGACCGTTCCTGTCAGAGCTCCAGTTTAAGTCTCAGAGCCCGCTCCTGTCACAGTTGTGCTCACAGCCCAAGCCACTGAGCCTGCTCAAGTCACAGAGCCTGCTCCTGTTCCAGTTGCAGCCATAGAGCACATCCTGGTTCAAGTGTTCCTAGTGAAGCCTGCCTCAATGCCTGAGTTCCTGCCTGAGCCCTCATCAAGGCAAAAATTTTGCGTGGGGGTTCCTGGTGAAACGCCCACGGGACAACCTTGTTATGCATTCCAGGAGTAGTGCCTTTGGGGGGGTGTTCTGTCAGGACTTCTGCATTGTGGAGCGAGCAACAGAGGACTACCGTTCCCATGAGCACGTGCTCCCGGGCTTATCATCATTACAGCGATGACCTGTAATCCAATTCAGAGACAATCACGCCGGTGTTTAAAAGGAATCTCAGTTGCGCTATGCTGGCGCGAAGCATTAGTCTAGCCACGTCTGCTATTGCCAAGCATTATTCCCGTGTTTGCCTTGCCTGTGTTTTTGGACTTTGCTTTCTGTTTTTGATTATTGTTTTCTGGATTTCCTGTCACGTTCAGTTTACCAATCGCTCGACCCCTGCCTGTTTGTTGATTTATCGTTTGTATATATCATACATTTATATTAGATATATGTATGCCATTTTTGTACCGCTGCCTGCCTCTGTGTGTAAATAAACACAATGAGTTTTACTTTGCCATCTCCTAACCTGCGCATGTGTCCAGCTAAACCCTGATGACATGACAGGAATCCTTTGTCTCCATCAAAATTCTGGGTTTGCAATGTAAAAATTCTGATTTACATTGCACGCATGTAATCTAATATTGTATCTGACAACTTCAGATCTGTCTGGCATTTAAAGCAGAACACTTTACAGACCCTCACAGAACTTCATGAGAACCACAGGTAGGATCCTGTGCTTTCATAGTAACTCTCTGGAGAGATATAAGCTAAACTAATATCAGGTCTTGTGGACAGCTTCATGGTCACCACAGATATCTTAGGGCGTACTAAAATTAGGTGATCCAAACTGCTCCCAGGTGCATTTGACCCACAACATCTAGTTTGATTGACCAGAGCTCAATACCAGAGCAGATCATTTGGGTTCATGAAGAGTGTGATCACTAACAGTGCCAAAACTCAGAAGTCAAATGCTATCAAATGCACTTTTCAATTAATTGGATAATATTAAGTAGGGTTAATAACAAGTCTGGCTCTCACCTTATTGATGAACACACTTTGTAGTCAGTGAGTAAATCTGCAAATTCCTCCTGCAGTGTCCGCTGTTTCCGTACAAAAAATTCTTATCCATGCAGCACGATTTACTGAAAATTACTGCATTGCATAATGGATAAATCTGTACAGTATGTGAGAGGATCATGTGCTACCATGCCCAAAATAATACAGAGTTCTAGCCTTCAACACAAAAAGTTCATTATGATCATGTAAGTGCCACTGGGAGTGGAACGTATATGGCAGTGTGAACACAGATCAGCTTGGGGAACAAGGCAATTGAACTTAGTCTGAGGTGTATGGACCATGGAACTGTGTTATGTAATTCATGCAATTGAACTTAATGTGAGGGGTATGGTGCATGGGAGGGTGTCAGCCATATTATCAATGTGCATGGGTTCCTGGGAATCATAATTTGTGTTAAGGTCAAGTTGCATATTTTCCATGTTTTCAGAGCACATATCCATGTCAGCCATGTTATTTGTGTGTAGGGAATCCTGGGGAATGGAATCTGAAAATTGTAGATCAGGTATGGGTGTAGGTATTACAGAACAATGTCAATGTCAATGTGATATCTCTGGTGAGACCTGATCACCCGATTAAAACTGAGGGTTTTCGCTCCGGTGTCTGTCAGCAAAATGTTTCTGGGTTTCGGCCACATGCTGAAGTCGCCGGTGTGTACTTGCCCCATACCTCCTCACTCCTCAGAAACTATTCGTTTACTGCTGGAGTTTCTGTGTGAGTGGTGTTCCAGGGGAACAAGGGTGGCTGGTAGCCTAGCACACCCTGATAGGGAGTAAGCTTGAGAGCAGAGTGGCAGAGTTCTGAGTGTACTGAGCCCAGGTAAAAAATCTGGCCCAGTCTCTTTGATTTCCTGAGCAGAAACTTCTTAAAAACCAAGCAATTTCCTGGTTAACTCTCTCTATTTTGCCATTGGCGTGAGGGTGGTACCCAGACGTTAAGCTGACAGTGACCCCCAACTTCTCCATGAAGGCATGCCACACTCGAGATGTGAACTGGGGAGCCCGGTCACTGGCTATGTCCTCAGGGATGCTGAAATAATGGAATACGTGGGTAAACAGGAGTCCTGCTAGCTCAAAGGCCATGGGTAGTGCTGGGAAAGGTACCAGGAGTGTGCTAGGCTACCAGCCACCTTTGTGCTCATGAAAACCAGTCAAATAGAACAAGTATGGTGATGTTATCTGAAGATTCTGGGAGGTCAGTGATGAAATCCATGGCTAGATGTGATCATTTGCGTTGTGGATTGGGGAGAGTGACAAAAGAGGGTGCACTCATTCTGTAGGGTTTATAGGATGTGCAAGCCCCTCAAGTGTTCAGTGATGCATGGCAAGACTCCCTTGCAGAACACTGTGCTATGGCAGGATCGGAGGCACTGAAGTAAAAACACAGTTGCTCTCTCTTCCTTCTTGGGAGTTGATCATGTAGCAGTTTGTCTAGCCGGATGACCAAATCTATCAGTGAGTCAAGGGAGGCTTCATCATCGCGGTATGCTATCTCCTTGTGATCAAGGAATAGGGCAGTGGTAGCTCAGTGGTTAAGACATTGGACTACTGATCGGAAGGTTGTGACTTCAAATCCCAGCTAAACACATGCTATCGCTTGAGCGATGCCCTTAACCTTCACTGCTCACTTGTATAAAATAAGATGTATATAAGTCGATCTGGATAAGGGGCGCCTGCCAAATGATACAAACGTAAATGATCATTCAGTCCTTGATGAAAACTGCTTTCAAAACTGGATCCATGCATAGTGCAGAATTCTAAGGCGTACTCAGTGGTTCTGCAGCTACCCCGTCGCATGGACAGCAACTGCTCACTGACTTCTTTGCCTTCAGGAGCATAATCAAAGACTCGACAAAAGAGTGAATTCTTCTGTGAATTAGCGCTAAGAGCCACAGGATTGTTCTCAGTTGTGTCTCCCAATGGGACTTGGGAACATCTAGTCTAGTTCTAGTCCATAAATTTTTCTGTACACTATCCCTGTCACTTGGTTATGCCTTTCAGTGTATGCTGTCCCAGATTGCATCGTGAACCCAGCTACTATGTGTTGGACAGTCTCAGGGGTGTCTTTGCACAGCCTGCAGCTTGGGTCCTATCTACTGTGGTAGACCCCTGCCTCTACAGATCTGATGATTAGGGCCTGTTCTTGTGCTGCCAAAATCAAAGCCCCTGTACTGTCCTTCAGGCCTGCTTTTCTAGCCACTTGTAGGATTTCCTGATGTCAGCCACTTCCTCTATCTGTCAGTGTTACATTCCATAGAGGGGCTTGGTCCATGATGCTTTCTCTTCCTCCTTATCATCCTCTGTCTTCTGCTGCCTGAGTCACTCATTCATCAGTTCATCCAGGGGGTCATCTTACTGATGTATCATGCTCCACAGATGGCTTTGATATTTTTCCTACCACTGAGAACCTGCCTGACCCTTTGAAGAAATATTCATATTTCCCACATTCAGTATATATATAGTAATAGCATTCCATCAATTCCAAGTTTTCAGACCTAGCCCAGGTGTGTCTTGTTCCAGTAACCTAATTTTTGTCAGTATGACCTGGTCCCTCAACAACTGACACAGACCTTGTTTACATGGATGTCCAAGCTGGTATGGCTGTGTGTTTGTCTCTTGCTCATGTTCCAAGTCTATGCCTGGGATCTAAGACTGGAAGTTATTTTCTTTTAGATGCAATAGATTACAGATGCAATATATCTAAAACTGAATTAAATTAATAGTATAGCATGATAGCTCAGTGTAGCACAGTTTAGCATACCTTCGTATCATTAGTATAAATCAGCATTTTAATAACACACGCAGCTAAATAACTCACTCAGGGATTTATTTCTGTCCTGTGTGGAGTAAAAATCACCAGTGACCATTTATGAAATTTATTATTGATTAGTTTAAAGCTAAAGTGAAAAAGTACCATTGAAGGTGAAGAGCTCTTAATGAGGAGCTCCTCATCCTGCACATGGCTCAAACCAAAGAAATGTATGCCATAGTGGGCTTTGAGGGAGGGGTGAATATGCACCATGATATTCACAATATTCATTATTTGGATTTATCTAACATTGCTAACATTGAGCTAGCATTGTTCCACAACTGCCAAACTGACAAGGCTGCCTGTGTGTGCAGACATTTTTGTTTAATTGCCCTCATGAGCGTGGGCATTGGCCAATGCCAATTATGTCAAATGGGCATTAATTGGGCTGATTAATTGGCCAACTATTATTATCTAGCATGCAGTGGGTAGTAGTACCTACCAAAATTGGTCCAAAGAAGGACAATCAGTGAATCAGCGGCAAAGTCATGGGCACCGAAGGCTCACTGATGCGCATGAGGAGCGAAGGCTAGCCTGTCTGGTCTGATCCTACAGAATAACTACTGTAGCACAAACTGACTAGACTGGCAACCTATCCAGGGTGTATCGCACCTTGTGCTTGCAGTCATCTGGGACTGGCTCCAGCTTCCCCGTGACCCCCAATGCATAAGCAGTATAGATAATGAATGGATGAATGAAAGTCTAACTAGCTAGCTTCCTTCTTCCGCTAGCAGATTAGCTGCTTGTGTGCATGAAATGGCAGGTCATGTTAATGTTGATCTGTGTTTAGAAAAGTCTTTTGATGCTCACACTTATGAGGAGAAGAAAATTAACAAGAGGGCCATGTTCTGCTGGGAAACATTGGGTCCTGGTATTCAAGTGGATGTTACTTTGACATGTACTTCCTACCTAAATATTGTTGCAGACCAAATACACCCCTTCGTGGCAACAGTATTTCCTAAGGGCCATGGCCTCTGCCCTGCCACACAGCAAAATGTGTTCAGGAGTAGTTTGAGTTTGAAAAAGTCTTGTCTGTTTTGCAGTGTATTTAGGATAATTGTCTTGTTCGAATACTCCTTTCCTGCAAAGTATCTTGAGAGTGGAAATCATCTTTTCATTTAGCATTTTGATGTACACTGTGATGATCCTGGCAAACATGCCAAACATGCTGAACCCCATCTGAGCCAAACAAATTTATCTGTTTCACCTGACCAGAGAATGCTAATATTTAGGTTTCTTTGCATGTTCTTTTGGCAAACCTCAGTCTTATAGTTTTGTGCTGATTTGTTAGTAATGGTTTTCTTCTTGGACATTGTCCATAGAGGCAGACTACAAGTAAAATTTGGCATACTGTCTTTTCACTCAATGAAAGCCAATTTCTGAAGACAAGTCTTGAGCTAAGCTGAAAGCACTGGACCATCTGTTTTTCAGAACAAGATTGTTTAAATTGTGGATTGTGTGATTTATAATACTTTGAGGAGGACCATTATGACTTTGGTTGTATTGGTTCTTCCAATATGTCATGATGACTCCTGCAACTGTGTTTTGGCTAATGTTTAACAGCTTACTAATGTTTTTGTACCCTTTCCCATCTTTGTGACATTTACCAATCTGTTTTTTCAATCTTTCAAGTTTTCAGGTAATTCCTTCCCCTAGGAAGGGATTATATATCAAACAGAGCCTGTAAAAGACCAAAATTCTAAAACTCTGGTTTCTATAGCTTGTTTTGCAAGCTAGATGAAGTAGGGGACACTGAACAACCAGTTCCATAACCAAGATTGCAGATAGCCATTTCAAAAAGGTAATTTTACACTTACATTTAAATCCTATTCTGTAGTGACTGTTAATTTTCTTTACAAGGCCTATGCTACTCAATACACTACATAACATATAACATATAACATAAGCTATATACCATACTAGATATAACTGTGATAGAAAGCATAGTTGTCATTTAATTTCCTGAAACTATGTACGTATAATAATTTCATAGCTGGTGCAACTTTTCACATCAGTCTCACTGGGTAAGCTACCCTGAACTAGCAACAGCTTACTGCCTGAAGTGCCTCAACATTTTTTTTTTTTTGGAAATGTTCACGTTGCTGCTTTTATGATGACACCCAGCTGTTTGTGTGCACATGAAAAAATATTCCCAAAACTACATTCCTATAATAATTACATAGCTTTTGTGACTTGTCACATCACTAACACTGGGTAAGCTAATTAGCAACAGCTTACTGCCTGAAGTAAGGGAGCTGCTTATCAGTTCAATAATATTGTCAATTCAGATAATGTAGCAGATAGGGTTAACAAACCATGTTTTTCAAACTTCATGTTTTATCTAAATGTAGTATAATGGAAAGAATGTTAATGCTAGCTGACTGGGTAATGTTTCCCAAGGGCTTTGGTCATGCAAACTAACTAGGGTAAGGAGAAATTTATTACAATATTCAATACAGCCTTTGGCATTTGACTTATTGGAAATTTTGAATGTTTTACTTATAGTTTGTGGGCTAGAGATTGAGTGGTACATCTCTGTCTGTCAATATAAGATTTGAAAACACTGCTTCCCCTGCTCTTCTTGGATTAACATGTCCATTTACTGCATTTTATGGAATGATTTTGTAGATGAATAACTAAGTCCAGGATAGCTGAGGTTAGCCATGTTTCTAAAAGTTAAGGGACAGATCCCTTAAGCTTTAGCTCAGAATCCAGGTCTCTGACTGGAGAAGAGCTGCTCCGGACAGAGAGGCATTAGTTAGCATTTAAACCACATCTCCCCATGGATCGTGTGGTTCAGCATGTGTTGGTGACTTTAAGTGTTGCCAGTGGTAAGAGTAACTTTATCCTGGAGGCATTAGCTAGCACCTATGCTGCAGCTCAGCATGGGTCAGCAAACTTCACAAAAAGATTAATTTAGCCATTTTGCACATTTTAGCTATGTATGTAAACCCTTTTCTGCATATTATCTGCCTTTGGAAGACTATGTTGACTCTGGTTTTCTTTTTTGCATCCTGGAACAGCACATTTACACTTTCTCCCAATATCTCTGATTGTAAATTTGCTAAATAAATATGACTAGATGACTTCACCCCATCTTCTTGATTCAGAATGCTATGGGAGGTCATATGTTAATGGAGGGGCTACATGCACCAATGTACCAATGACAGGTTTTTCTAATTGGCCCATTCATTCTGCCTATTTTTATTCTATGGCCATTACAGACTAGGAAGGTAACAGTCCACTTCGAAAGTACTAGTAAATCCGCAAGTCACACAAATATCTTGTTTTAAAAACAAAATTTTCATGGCAGGTCTCCTTTACATTAAAAAAGTTGTTCCTATTTGAATTAGTATTTTGAATCATATCAATGATAGGGTATACTGAATTTTGTTTTATAATGTACACACATGCTGTACTTACATATATATGATATTTACATTTAGATTTGTTAAACAATTTATAATATGGCACCGTTTTTCAAGTGATCAAAAATTTTGGAACATGTGGCTGAAAGGTGTTTCTTGTTGCCCAGGTGTGCCCTCTTAGACTCACTGTTTAAACAATTAAATATCTCTGAATGTCTACTCTTGGTTTGAACATTGGGTTTCACCTGTGATGCATTTGGTGTTAAAAAGGATAAAACAACATGAAGACAAAAATTGTCTGTAGGAGAAAAGCCAGTTATTTCGAAGGTGAGAAAAGAGGGAAAATCTATCAGGACCATTGCACAAGTATTGGCATAACCAATACGACAATTTGGAATGTCCTAAAAAAGAAAGAAGCCACTGCTGAGCTGTGATGAAACAACAAAAAACAACCATCAGCGACATCACCAACAACCTCCACAGGGCAGGGGTGAATGTATCATAATCCACCTTTCAAAGAAGATTTTAAGAGCAGAAATATTGATTCCATGCCTTAAGTTGCAAACCACTTACCAGCAGTAAGAACTGGAATTTACAAAGAAACAGAGATGAGCCATAAATTCTGTAACCAAGATTAATCCCTGCCAAAGTGATGGAAAGGCCAAAGTGTGGAGAAAGAAAGTATCTGCTAATGATCTAAAACATACAAGCTCATCAGTCAAGCACAGTGGAGGTTTTGTCATGGCTTGGGCTTGCTTCTGGTACAGGCTCACTGATCTTTATTGATATAACTCAGTGTTAGTTAGTATTTTTTTACTTGCAAGCACTATTCGTTGCACAATAAAGTTTTGTTTCTTGAACACTGTTGGGTGTTTCTTATAGATTTTTGGGTGCTGATCACGAATATCACATTAAAATTCACCCAACACATACCGTTTCAGAGAAATCTTCAGTTTTGTCATGATTTTTTCTTATATTTGTATCCAAACATTTTCGCTCCCGT
>JAQQZU010023743.1:0-13889 GCA_030068025.1 Parauchenoglanis punctatus | reverse complement strand
GAAACGCTGTCTCGTTTCACTGTACACTGTATTACATGTATATGGTTGAAATGACAATAAAAGCCACTTGACTTGACGTCCGCTGCAGCTGTAGCAGGCCCCGTGAGGTCCACTGGAGCTGTAGCCGACCCCGTGACATCCGCTGGAGCTGTAGCAGGCCCCAAGACGTCCGCTGGAACTGTAGCAGGCCCCTGATGTCCACTGGAGCTGTAGCAGGCCCCGTGATGTCCGCTGGAGATGTAGCAGGCCCCGTGACATCTGCTGGAGCTGTAGCAGGCTCCGTGATGTCCGCTGGAGCTGTAGCATGCTCCGTTACGTCCGCTGGAGCAGGCTCCATGACGTCTGCTGTAGCAGGCTCTGTGACATCCGCTGTAGCTGTAGCACGCACTGTGACTGGGAGAGGATCAGGCTCTGTTACATGTACTGCAACTGTGACTGGTACAGAAACAGGCTTGGTGACGAGTACTGGAACAGGCTCTCTGACTTGCACTCTCGCTAGAATGATCTCTGTAATTTGTGTTTTCATAGGAACAAGCTCTAGGATGTGTACTGAAACAGTGACTTGTACTGGAACAGGCTATGTGATGAGTACTGGAACAGTGACGGGTGCTGGAACAGGTTCTCTGACTTGTGCTCTCACTAGAACAGTCTTTGTAACTTGTTCACTTCAAGTGAACCTATTGGTTCACTCTTCACTTCAACTGGGACAGGTTCTGGGACGTGTATTGGAACAGTCTCCTTGACATGAGCAGCCTCTGTGGCCATGAACTGCACAGTCTCTTTGTGAGTGACTTTGACTTGAACAGGCGCGGGACTAGGAACCAGCGTAAAACTTGAACTTGGACTCAGACTTGGACTCGGATTTGGATTTCGGCACGGACTTGGATTTGGACGCGGACTTTCTCATACACCTCCACCTGGACCTGGACTTGGGATTTGATATGGGTTCCGGAGCAGTATCCTCCCTTTTGGCCTTTTTTTCTACCACTGGAGGGGACTCTGTAACGATTGTCTCCTTTATCACCACTGGAGAGGGCTCTGGAGCGGTAGCCTCCTTTTTCACCACTGAAGGGAGCTCTGGAGCAGTTGCCTCCTTTTTTGCCATTGGAGGAGACTCTGGAGTGGTAGCCTCCTTTCTTGCCAAATAGAACCCCATGAGCACATCCCTGAAGTCCTTGGGGTTCTGTATGATGGGGTGCTCTATGCTGTAAAGTCTCTCTGCAACTTTGTGGGCAGGCCCAGTTAACCAGCGAATTAACAGCCAGATGTCATCTGAGGGCTTAGGGTCCAGCAGGTCCTCAAAAAAGAACTGGCACTTGATTAAAAAGCCATCAGGGGAAAATTCCACACCGTCATAAGGTGCAGGTATGTCCAGCCCTATCCGCTGTAGGAAAAATGATGGCATGGTGTGCATACAATAGTCTCCCTGTTCTCCTGCTGCGTCCTGGTACGGGCGAAGCTTTCTGTCATGTTTGCGAGGTGTGGCTGGACATATGTGCAGGTGAGGAGACGGTAGTGTAAAACTCATAGTGTTTATTTAAACATACGAGGCAGGCAGAGGTACAAAAACGGCAAGCAGTAAAATCATCCAAAACATAAACAAGGTCGAGCAATCAGCAAACAGTATATCCAAGAACAGGCAAAACACAAGGTCAAAACAGGCAGAGTCCTAAACACTGGAAACACAAACACGGGTACTTAAAGGCTTGGCAATAGTGTCACGAGAGTTCATACTAAAGCTTCGCGAACTGGAAGCGCAAAAGGCAGTCCTTATAAACACGGCATGATTAGTCCATTGATGAAATGCACCTGTCTCTGCTGATTGGCCCATTGGCTGGAAGCAGGTGCTCATGTGAACTGTAGTCCTTGGAGGTTTGCGCCACAATGCAAAAGTACGCGTGACGGAAATAATGAACGTGCGATGCGAGCAGCCATGTCCATAATCCACGCCGCACTTGGAGCGAGGGGCAAAATCGTGACAAGTGCTACCTTTTGTACTCCCCCTGTGCTTATGTGTGTGTGTGTGGCCCACTTGAGCTAGCTGCCAGCAAGAATGGGGTGAGCAAATGTTTTTCTGTTTTTCAAGGAAAACCTGAAACAGGCAGAGGCTCAACTAAAACTATGTGAGGTTGTGTGTGTGAGAAACATTCTTCTAAACTCTGATAATCAACATGAATAATACAACACATTCTCTTTCTCTGACAGGGATATCAATTATTAAGGCACAAATGATGACATATGGATTTCAGTGGTGTTTTTCCCATGACACTGTAAATAAGCTCTCACAGCAGACATTTCTAAAATGAAGTCACAGGAGTAAGGGGTGCGCATTGCACAAGCTGAATCATCTGTCTTGTCAGCTCTGGCAACATAGCTCTTCCTGTTGATTCAGGCCGAGCGACTCCAGAAATTGGAGCACATTTATCACTCTCCTTATTGAGATCAGACTTCTGACAGCAGTTCCTTTCCCAATGACCAGGCTTATGGCCACACCATGTCTTTAGGCTTTTAAGAACATTATTCAACTTTAACTTTAAAAGTAGATGGTGATGTCTGTTTTATCTAGCTGTTTTTCCAGAATTTGTACATTACCTTCGCTTGAAAAGAATTGTTAGATCTTTGTAAACACTCTAAATTTTTTTGAGCTGAACTTGTCACATGCTAGTGGTTTGCACATTTTTGTAAAAGCTGTGAATCTCTGCTTATCATGAGAAAAGAAAGCCACTGTCTAACCACCAACTCTGTAGCAAAACACTGCTGTTCAGACCAATATGACAAATATTCTGGAATATTAAACTTTTCATATAAATTGGATCCTTTAGACCCACAAGGCTTATCTAATATTTTCCCAAGTTCTCTCTCAAAACTAGAAATGTCAGCAAAGGGTACTTTTTGTTCTGAAACTAGTGCGGACATCCTGTCTACACTCTTAGAGCTCTGAGTACTTGTTTTCATTTTGTCTAAAATAACTAAAACTCATTTCTTTCTGAGAAACTAGTGAGGCTCTGAATACTTCTTGTCATCTTGTCTAAAGAGACTCACAACTAATTTATTACCAAGAAGCCCTTTTGATACTGAGAAACACATTTAGCATTTAGAAATTTTCACTGAACTTATTTCAAACTCCTATGCTGTTTTAACTGGTTTGTCATCTACCAAGTTCTTTGATAGGATGGCTAACTCACCCATGCGGCAATATGGCATTTAAAATGGCACTGATCAGATCAAACAGACAACCAGGTGATATTGTCATCTGGGTCATCACAGCAATTATGGGATTGTCACGAAATTGTTGTAAATAATTTCAAGATGACTCAAAAATCAGGGGAGCCCCCAAAATCCAGATTAAGACAGTTTATTTTGTGTGCAAGTGAGAAACTGGATTTCACACACAAAGCATCATAGAAAAGGAGAGTTTGACAGACACATACACACACATACATAGAGAATTTTGTACCCACCAAACCAAAACAAACTCTGAGATCAAGATAAGAGGGAGAACACAGAAGGCAGTAAAACAGAGTCATAAGAATCATAAGATATATACAACTTTTGCAGTTATAAATAAACACATGCAATATAGACAAACAAATGCATACATAAATGCAAAAACTCAAATTCCATGAATACATAAATCATTGTATGTGGGTCATCTGATTGAATTAAAACTTATATTAAAATCACATATTCACATTAAGCAGAATGCTTTAATGATACGATTATACATCTTACTCATAAAGAAAAAAAATGCGTACAATTAATATAAAATAACCACAAATGTGAACCTTGATATCAGTGGGCATGTCTGAAGCAGAGCACAGTAATGGAGAATGCAATTGAAAGAATGAGGCAAATATCTGCAATGACAGAAAAAAAAGCTTGGAGGTAATCAATGCAATCCATCATCTTGCTACTACTGTTTACTTCCAGAATGCCTTCTGTTGATTACACATCCTTAATTGCACTGGTTCTTCTCAAAACTGGTGGAAATACAGGATGGTTAGCTAGCGGGCACCAAGGTTAAATGAATCCTGAACTGAACTCGTTCAAGCACCTGTCCCATATAGGTTGAAGAGTCCTGAGGCTGCAGAACAAACCCAAATCATCACCCATACACCACCATGCTTGACAATTGGTATGAAGTGTTTTTGGTGTTTGGTTTTTGCCAAACATTGCACTGTGCCTGATGACCAAATATCTTCATATGTTTTCATCAGTCCAAAGGATATTGTTCCAGAACCTTTTCCATAACTGTTTGTTCAGGTCTATTTTGCAAACCCAAGTTATGCTACCATGTTCTAATAGGAGAAAAAGGCCTTTGATAACCTTTCCCAGATGGATGAGCAATAACAATTGCTTCTCTGAGGTAATAGCTGTTGTTCTTTCCTGGTTGTTCCCCACCTGGTTTCTGAATGTTGGTTTACTTTTTGGGAAAAAATGACTGCATATATAAATCTGTTGTATTTTCTGTTGTCACCTGAGATGGTTTGTTTGTTTATATACAGTACCAGTCAAAAGTTTGGACACACCTTCTACTTCTATGGTTTTCTTTATTTTTATTACTTAAAATACACTTCATATCTTAATGATGGACTGTCATTTCTCTTTATTTAGTTGAGTGGTTGTTTACATAATATGGATTACTACAGTTGTTGAATAGGGTTATTTACTGTATACCAACACTACCTCAACACAACTGATGCCCTCAAATGCATTAAGATGACAAGACATTCCACTAATTAACTAAGATGAGTTATTTAATATCTGGAACTCCTACACTGCTATACTCACCAAACTCAACTCAATAGGCCAAATATCTTGTTTAATGACAGTGAATCATGGAGAAAATTGTAGTAATTCAAATATTATGATATGCATTGCCTTACTCTGTATGATACTGCCGATTTAACAATGTGGGAAAAAAAATCAAAGGATTAGAGCCCTATACAAATTCACATGTCTTGAATCCACTTACTTCTCAACAAGAATAGAATAGGCCCTTTTACACCCTAAACAAATGAAAGCACAGTTACAGAGTGACATTGCTACATTGCTATTAGTACTCAGCAATGCAACAAGCAATTCCGCTCTCTTTACTCCCGGCCACATATAGCTGTAGAATTGTCAGGATATGAACTCACAATCTCCTGATCATTGGGCAAACCCTTTTCTGTTGTGGAAGCACAAAACTAAGTAATTTTATGTTGTACATTTGTATTTGTCCCAAGATCACAAAAATCCTAAGAACCCTAAGAATTAATTTAACATTCAAGCTAAAATACTGTTATACATAAATTAAGCATTAATTTTTTTCTCTATAGATATTTCAGTGAGGGAGGAAAGTGACAGTGAACAGGTCCAGAGTGATGAGGCAGATGCAGAGGCTTCACCCACCAAATCGCCTACAACCCCAAAAACTGTCAAGTGCAAAACGTCTTCAGGTAGGCTGCACTTTGCCTTTGATTTTCATTTTCATTATAAGTCATTTAACCAGTACATTTGTTTCTTGCACAAGTTACCTGCATGATTCACACTACCTAAAACTGGCCCCACATTGGCAAAAATCAATGGCTCACCATACCTCTTCACATAGACTTTAGACACATAGACACATAGATTACATTGCTCTGACAGTATTTGGTTTTCATTGAGAACACTTTATGTACTGTATGCTATATAATCCACCTTTAATTATGAAACATAGCTTATATGAAAATGCTATGTTACTGCATTTATCTAGTTTTACATTAACTTAGATTCAGTTTCCTTTGCATTTCTGTAGCATCTATGCACATTTATGTGGTGCATTTGTAGGTCTTAAGTAATTATAAGCTCCGAGATTAAATCCATCTAAGACACGCATCATGCAAATCCTAATTGTTCTACACTATAAAAAAAATCACAGGTAAAGGAAATAACAAAGGATACATGATGTCAATTTTTAGTAGTGGAGCTGGATGCCAGAGCAGATTAGAGTTTATTTTGAAAGCAAAACATTACACAACACAAATTTTAGAAACTTAAACATGAAATATGAGTTTGAGGCAAACACATTGACCACCATACAACAAATGACAAAAACAAGACAATGAAAAATGCAAAGATCAGGGCTATAAGTGCTCATTAAACATAAATGTGAATCAGGTGCTATCAATCATGTGACATGGTGAGTGTTATGGTCAAGCAATCTGCAGAGGCTGATGGGAATCGTAGTTCTGTGCTGTATCCGGCATTAGCATGACACATTGTTTTTTAAAACTTATTCCATGGCAGCCTGCATGTATTCTCTTTGCCACCCTTGGTTACAGTGTAGGGCTAAGTATAAAAATTTCACTTTTTAATCCACTGGCCTCACTAAATTAAAGATGGAAATTGGCACAGTCAAAGGTTAATGTGACATTATTGCATCAGAAACTTGTATATATTTGTTGAGCAATTATTCTGCTCAGATTAGAGGTTTGATTGAGTAAAGTATACACCTTTCATATTTACTTGACAGAGGTCTTTTTCAAATGTGTCTAACATACCATTACTTTAATCAACATTATTCATTAATCTCTGGACATTCATGTAACACAGTAGCTTTTAATAAGAACTACTTTACAGGTAGTACAGTTACAAATGTTATTAAATACTACAAAATATGAGTAAGAATGCAAGATTACAAGAATAAGTAAACGTGGAAATTCAAATGGAATGAATGCTGGGAGACATGTGGCTTGCACTGGATGCAGAAGGAATTGCATCAGAGAGACAGAGAAATCAGAAGAGACCAGATGATAAAGGTATTTTTCCCAAGATTATCTTCTTTAGACATTTTTTCCTCTAAAACTTACATATATCACACTAATTATTATCATTCACCTTTTTTAAGTTCATATTCAGGGTTGGGAGGTTTATTGTAAATGAATTCTGATACAACTTAATCTAATTAACAGAAAATATATGTAGCCAATTACGTTCTGTTACTTTTGGGTTACCTCAAAACCAAACATGTGAATGATGACAGCATTTTCACAGCTCAAAGTCATAACTAGTAGTACTCTATTGTGATGTTGTTCCCCTTTTAAAGACAACATTAAAAGACAACATTATGGAGGCATTTCCACCCAGTGAACACATTTATTCACTAGAGGCCATGTTAATTAATTGACAACTGTAAGATTAGCAATGGTTTCACTTGAGACCAGGGTGGTGATGTGAGACTTGTGAAGTGTTGTGTACACATGTGCATGTAGTATATCATTTTTATTTAGGGTTGAGCCTATTGATTTTTTTATAATTATTATTATTTTTTTATTATTTTTTTGGGTGTTAATTAAATAATCTTTCCTTGATTATTTAATTGGTATTTTTTAAAAATATTTTATACAAAATATATTTATTTAAAATATTCATTTGCAGCATTTTAATCAACACTACTACAGAACATTTTCTTAACTAGTTTTAATTAAAAGGCAATGTAAAAGGATGTGTCCCATTTGATACTTTGATCATTGTATGTAAATATAAACAGGCTTGAGGAGTAACAGAATGCACAGAATGTTGTTATGTATCACTTTTTTAATCACTTACCACACTTTGTGCAGCTGTGTGCCTGTATTTCCAGCAATGATTTGTTCAAATTTTGAACAGACAAATTCAAAATAAAGATAAAATAATTTTTCACTGCCTGTTTTGCTCACTGAAACTCTCCAGTGATAAGTTCATTTTCTTGCCTGGGATTAGTGAATGCACTCTTTTTGGGATCGAATTATAAACATAAAAGTGGGTCGGAAAAATATGCTAATTTAACATTTTCCTTTTTTTAAGCAAATTGAAATTAAATTCCCTTCACTACTTGCTGTCTAACAAAACCTAACAAAGCACAACAATTCAAACAGGAACATTACGCTTCTCTTCACATTCCGACAAATGAATGATAAAATTACTCACATTAAAACAAGTTATGTCATGAGGCCAGCAGGGTAGTGTACTATAATGCAGTTCAACTTATAATGAATTATTGGCAATAATTTATATCATTGAATTTATTGATTTTGTTGATTAGTTGTTGCAGCCCTTATGCATTTCATGAATTGTAATCTTGTAAATAATCCCTTTTTTTACTAAATGTATTGGTAATCTGATTACAGCTTTTTTTTCTATTACTATAATGGGATACAATTAACATTTTTTGTATCCTAATTACATAATGCCATTCAATTTGTTCTCCCAAAGCCTGTTTATATTTGCATACAATGATCAAAGTATCAAATGGGACACATCCTTTTACAACAGTGTGAGATTGTGACCTGACTTAACTATTCGGGTTTTTAGTGTGTTCTGTAAGGAAAATAATTCAAGAGTTTATGGTGTGATATGAACCATCATTTGACTGGAGAGCAGCCCAGATGGCTGTGGTGTGTTTTTTTTTTGAGTATATTATTATTTTTTTTTTTTTTTTTTTTTTTTTCAATTAAAAAAAATTAACAAAAAAATTTGTTTAAAAAAAAATGAACATCTACTTAGTAAGTTGAAAGAAGAAGAGATACTAAGTCAAAATTATGACTTGGTAAAAATAACCAAAAAACACTAAACTTATAGTTTTGTCATCTGTCCTTTTGTGTAATTTGTACTTTGATTAGACAATGTGTGTGCAGGCCATCAACTTTTAGTTTCTCTTCCAAACATATTTTAGTGGAAAAATAGAGTAAATAAGTCACTTCATTCACTTTCATTACACAAGGGTCATTCTGTGTAATCACATGACAACTTTCTTGTCCTTGAACTTGTGGTCAATCATCAAGAGGCAGGTGGACAAACAAAAATCCACATATTCAGTCAAACTCCAAGCATTGGTTATGCAAGAATGGGCTGCTACCTGTCAGGATTTGGCAGAGACGATGATTGACTGCATGGCAGTGCAAATTGCAGAGGTCTACAAAAAGAAGGGCCAACACTGCAAATATTGACTCTTTGCATAAACTTAATATAATTGTCAATAAAAGCCTTTGATACTTGTGAAATGCTTGTAATTATACTCTACTATACTATACTGTACTATACTATACTATACTATACTATACTTGTAATTATTATACAGTATTCCATAGAAACATCTGACAAAAAGATAAAAAAAACACTGAAGCAGCAAACTTTGTAAGATCCAATACTTGTATCATTCTCAAAACTTTTAGCCACGGCTGTGTTACATTAGGATAGAACATAAAAATGTTAACACAATGAATTCCAACATGTGATTTTTCATTATTTAATTTTTTAAGTTTTTATTATTTAATTAATCCTATGTGCAAAACATTTTGTGCAAAAACTGTTTTACATGCACTGTGTTTTCTCCAATACAGTGTTATTTTAGCTAGAAAGAATGCATACATACTTTATGAATTACTGTCCAGAAAGCAATAACACTATAAAACAGTAGTGAATTATTGAAGCAAAGTTCTAGGCTACTCACATTTACATTCAAGAGATCTGTTACATTCAACTGACTGTTCATTCTCTGTTAGGCTACATAACCCATTCATACTTTTTTAGATTTACCCTTTTTTATGCACAAGATTTGAATGCCACTTGGAAAATATGCACTTCTGAAGCATACAATTGGCAGAAAAAAACCCACATATCAGAATAGTAATGGCCTTCAAAACTTCTTAGGTTCTGCCAATTTCATGCATTCCTGTCATTATTTGTTTTCTGTACCTGCCTGCTTTAATTTCTGACAAACCTCTTGTTTCTGTAAAGTGGTTAGGCTACCCAATAAGAATGGTTAAATAATACTAAGTGTCACAGAGTTCTGCATGAGTATTTGATATGCACTCATGCTACTTAACTTGACCTTTCATTTGTCCTGAGAGATTCATTTATGACTGTGAAAGAGATATATGTAAGATTAACACCATTTTCATTCATTTATTCATTCATCTTCAGTAAATGCTTTATCCTGGTCAGTGTGATGGTTGACCTGGAATGTATCCTGGTAAGAACCCGGAAGAAAGACATGGGGAGAACATGTGAAACTCCACAGTGACAGTAACCAGAATCGAGTCTATAAAATATTTAGTAATGTTTCAATAATGATTGCTCTAACACTCATTTTTTCACACTTGGTTTTTGTTTGTCTACCTTGCTGCCTGAAATTCCTTTCAAAAGAACACTCTGCTTAATTCAAATATAAATACATTTGGGTATTTTTGTGTTCAATGTTTTAACGTACTTGTGCAGAGTATACAAAAAGAAGAAAAAACAAAAATTACTATACAATTTAAACAAAATAATTCAAATAACTACAAATGGAAAGGGTCTAGCTCTGCCTAGCTCAGAAAACATCAAATATACTGACATACCTGCAAATTCTGTGGTTATCTAAAGCCCACAATATTTTACATGGAACAAAACAAAGTCAGTTTTATGTCAGAAATACAAATAACAAGATCATAGCAGTGTTGCTTTCAAAACAATAACAGCTGGTGAACTGAGGGTTGAGGTGCTTTTCTAGCCATGCACATTTATACCACTCTTCAAATGCAAACAGAGTTGCTGAGTAGTGTGATTGTGCTATCAGAAATTTTTTGAGGAGAAATTGGAGAGAAGTAGGAGTCAATTCTAGGTAAAAAGGCATGTGGGCCTTATACCAGGGGTTTTCATCTGATAGTGAGCCATAGTGACCACCATCCTGACTAAGAAGCAACATGAGGACCTGTTGTGGGGTGTGAGGAATAGGATAGAGGTGTGATTCTGTACATTATGTATATGCATATGCATGTGACATGAGGAACACATTCCAAGATTAGCAATCACAGGCTACCAAGAAAAGACCAGTTGCGCATGATTTTAATTCTAAAAGTCACCTTGGTTTTCTGAACTTTATATATTTGCATGAATTTGATTAATCACAAATAATAATTAATACATGGAAATGTGTTTAAAAAATAAAATAAAAAGCCATCCCCACAGTTAAAATTAATTATTGGTCATGGATCACCTGCAATGCCTTCACAGACCACAAGGGTGCTGCAAATCACCAGTTGAAAACCCCTGTTGTAGAAGGAGTTGTTTGAATTCACGCTGATCTTGGAAAGAAGAATGTCAATGTCAAAAATATTTCACCCCCAGCCATGTCTGCTGTTACCCAGTCATGTATGTAGTAGCTCTTGTATAGCAATACAGGTTGTTATAGGTTATAATTAGATGGTTCCAATGGTGTTTCCATGCATCACTTGGTGTTTCTTGGGGTCTTACTATATGGTTCATACAAATATTTAAAAGGTGAAGCTGGAATTCATTGTTAAACAAACCTATGGAAGGAATATATATAGTTGAAAGCAGTCGTGCCATACACTTTTCATTTATTTTATATTATCCCCTGAAATGCAAATTCAAATGTCTGATCAGTGTAGTGTATGGAATGAGTTTGTAGATGAATAACTGAGTTAGGGATATCCATGGTTAGCCATATTTCTGTAAAAATTATTGTGGTCTTTATATACTTATTTAGGTGGCCTGGTTGCCCATGGCTCCGTCTCTCTCCATTTCGGTCACACTGCTCAGCGTTGTTTAAGGCTGCTAATGGTAGCAGAGAGGTGCACTTTGGTGGCCTGGTTGCTTGAGATTTTAGCTTTGCATACAAGCCTCATCTCTTCCTGGGTCTCTCTCTGCTTCAGTCGCACTGCTTAGTGTGGGTGAGAGATGCTAGCAGAGAACTGCACTTCTGTGGCCTGGTCGCTTAAGCTTTTAGGATAGTATCCAGGACATGTCTCCACCTGGGACTCTCTCTGCTTCACTCATGCTGCCATGCTGCAGGTATCACTAGCTGTTGCCAGGTGTGTGCTGCAATCTGAATCTTGAAGGCTAAATTCTAATCTGTTGTAAAAATTCTCTGTTGTAAGTTCTTAGTGCACATACATTTTAGAATAGGACTACCAAAATAACAATGAACTTTAACTTTGTGATAAAGACCTTGTAATATAGCAACAAGTTGATAAACCTGTCTGCAATGAAATGCAGAAAGCACAAACCCTAAATCGTGACTGAAATCTTCAGAGACTTCCTCAAATTATATTCTTCCTTATCTTTCTTATCTTCCTTTGGAAGACTATGTTGACTGTATTTTTGTTTGTTGTTTTTTTAAATCGATGACTCTTAATAGATCTTCTTGATTCAGATTGTTATAGGAGGTCATATGCTATTTTGATGGGGGCTAGTACAACCCCATTTCCAAAATGTTGGGACACTATGTAAAATGTAAATAAAAACATATTACAAAATAAACCCAATTTTAATTGAAGATTGAGCAAAACAACACCTTAAAAGTGGAAACTGAGAAACTTTATTGTTTTTTTAGAAAATATATGCTCATTTAGAATCTAATGCCAGCAACATGGTTAAAAGAAAAGTTGGGACAGGCATGTTCACTATTGTGTTGCATCAGGTCGTCTTTTAACAGCACTCTGTAAATATTTTACAACCGAGGAGACCCGATTCTGGAGTTTTGAAAGTTAAATGATTATTGTCCCATTCTTGCCTGATATAGGATTTCAGCTGCTTCAGGGTCACCTTTGTCATATTTTTCAATTCATGATTTGCCAAATGTTTTCAATGGTTGACCTGTCTGAACTGCAGCCAGACCAGTTTAGCATCCAGGCTTTTCTACTATGGAACCATGCAGTTGTAATTATGCACCTCCATATACACCTCCATACCATCGCAGATGCCAGGTCTTTTGTACGCTGATAACAAGTCAGGTGGTGCCTCTCCTCTTCAGCCCAGAGGACATGGTATCCATGATTTCCAAAAAGAATTTCAAATTTATTTAATCAGTCCACAGGACTGTTTTCCACTTCATCTCAGTCCATCTTAAATGAGCTTGGGCCCAGAGAAGGCAGCAGCATTTTTGGATAATGATTATTTATGGTTTTTTCTTTGCATGGTAGAATTTTTTTCCTGTATTTATGGATGCAATGACAAACTCTATTTACAGACATTGTTTTTCAGTAGTGTTCCTGAGCCCATGCAGTAATTTCCACTAGAGAATCATTTCTGGGTTTTTTTTAATGCAGTGCTGCCTGAAGAGCGTGACCATCCAATATGAAATTAACTAACCTACTTGGTCTTTCTTAGTAAGACAAATTTAATTGTCTTTCTCTTTTCACTGGCATAACAGACCACTAATGTTAAAGACCATCTACTATACCTGAGTGTTACTATACTATACTAATGTTATACCATCTACTATACCTGAGTGTTAGCATCATGATGTTATAAAGAATACTGGACAGAACCTTTGGATATTACTGGAAATACTGGATAGAACCACTACTGTTAAATGAACAGCAAGACCACTGGCTTCATAATCATGCATTCAAAAATGCTGTAACCTAACTAACCTAACAAGAAAAAAGACAAAGGGGTAGTTTGATGTGATTGTTTTTCAGTGTAGATGCAAATTTATAGCTTGGAAATTTTGATTGGAATGAGACTTGTGTACCTAATCTTTGCCAAATGATGGCAGACAGTTTTGGGCACACATTTCTATGTAAAACTAACCATACAATTCAATTTCCCACTTGCATATACAATAATCTAGCTCTAAAAAACTGAAAAAGGTATCTACATTTTTGGAGTATTTTTAAATAGTCTAGAATTGAAATAGAATTAGTTTCAGACATTTTAGATTGTGTGTAAGGTATCCATCCGTCCATTATCTATACCGCTTTATCCATCTGGGTTGCGGGGAAGCTGAAGCCAATGTCAGCATCTTCGGGCGAGAGGCGGGGTACACCCTGGGCAGGTCGCCAGTCCACCACAGGGCCAACAGAGACAAACAACCACACACGCTCGCATTCACACCTATGGGCAATTTAGAGTAGCCAGTTGACCTAATCTGCATG
>JAQQZU010023742.1:0-13892 GCA_030068025.1 Parauchenoglanis punctatus | reverse complement strand
AACTCCGCACAGAAAGGCACCCTGGGTGACCCGGGGATCGAACCCAGGACCTTCTTGCTGTAAGGCGACAGTGCTAAGATGTGGTATCATATATGTGATATTGAAAGAGATTAATATGTTTGGTATTTAGATCAAACAATTTTAAACGTTTACACAAAAATGGTTACAATGTTTACAAAAAAGACACGGCTTGGGTGCTAAGCTTATAAAAATAGCCTATAGAAATAGAGGGACTATTTAAAAAATGGCTGTAATCCCTCAATGGTTAATGCAATATTTTTGTTAAAACCATTGAATTAAAGTTGACATCTGGATGGCTTTATTTGAAATCCATTCTGGGAGTGCACAGAGGCAGAAACTTGAAAATTGTGTCACTGTCCAAATACTTATGGATGTAACTGTAGAACTTTGACTATATATTATTTTTTAACAGTGGTTATAAAGCTTGTTTATATTATTTAGTTACTATCCAGATTTAAATTTTGTTTGTTTTTTCCCAGGCTGATAAGGCTGATAGGCTTTAGTCTAAAGTGCAAGTATGTGTAAATATGTCACGTCTGTGCCTGCTTTCACTCAATCTCTCAGCAGTTTGAGTGGCCTTCAAATATGGCCACTAAGGACTGCAATTCCCAGCACCATGCACTTCACAGAACTCAGTCATCTGATTATTAATTTCCTGCACCTGTTCACAATCGCAACCACTATAAAAGGCCTTGGTTGGATTGTGAAGTAAATGTTTAGTGTGTTTGTTACCAAGCTCTTTGACCATGTTTGTTTTCATGGTCTTGACCCACGTCTTGTATTCTAGTTTTGGAATTTTGGATATAATCTTTGACAGTTGTTTGTGCCTTGCCTCATGCTGATCTGGTTTTTACCCCGATTCTTGTCTCACATTTTGGATATGTCTACGTTGGATTGTGCTTAATAAGACCTCTATTTATTTTGGCAACAGTGTAGATTTTAAACATTTTCTTTATTTGTTCTATAAGAAAAAATAAACACAACACACAAATAAATAAATAAATAAAATTTATGGATGAATGAATGCAAACTTTTAAAATTACGAAGATTATGAAACCATGGGAAAAAGTAAATCATTTTGCTCTCCTGATACTCTCAGTTCAAATGAGGTCACATTTTGAGTCCATGGTTCCTTTTGGGAGGAAGGGAGGATTATGAATAAAATACTCTGCTGTTATTAGTGCCTGTGTGTGTGTGTGTGTGTGTGTGTGTGTGTGTGTGTGTGTGTGTAAACAAATGTACAAATGACTCTACAGGGATTAACTGGCAGTTTATTGCGGACAGTTCAATTCTCCAAAATTATACTGGGCTGAATGACAGTGTAATGTGTTTCTTCAGAAATCCATCAACGCTTATCTCCTCCAAATCTATTGATTTTGCAGCAATTAGTGTGATTTACTGGCTGTGAGTTTGCTACTGGCCATCTGGTGACTGCTCAAATACAACTTTTTGTTGAACTTTTATTTGAGAATCAATGCCAATATAATATAACTTTTGGGTTCCCGTCTGGCTGCCTTTACTTAGTAACATTACTGTTACTAACAGACTGTGGGCTAACCAGCCAGGAGCATCACCTCACTTTATATGTTGAAAGTTCAGCCCATTCATCTTCCTGTCTTAGACAATGTCAAACCAGATCTAATGAGTGCCACTATAAGTTGCATCATGAAAAGAGAGGTGAATCATCCAGGGTTTAAATGCTAACCCTATAGCTTGTCTCTGGGTCATTTAAAAATTAAATTACAGAATGTCCATTGTCATTCAATTACATGTTTTGTGCACAGGTCATAAAATGTAATTACCCTTGGAGATCTATCTTTGTCAGCACAGGGCATCAGGATTATGGAGAAGGTGGAGTTCAGAACATCCATCTTATTTCAGATTACCTGCCATCGCTGACTACTACACTCAACCCAGATCTTCACTGATCCCATTGTCATATACAGAGAGAGAGAGAGAGAGAGAGAGAGAGAACACAAAAGTTAAGGATAAAAGGAAGAGTCAACTCAGAGCTTTAAGTGACCCTGTGGGACTGGTTGTCTGCCCACAGGCTGCTTTTGCTGGCAATTCTTATGTTTTCAGAGGTGGAAGAGAGGAAATAAATATGGTCAAAGTTTGAAGACAAATGAGTCTGTGACTTTTCCTGCAGCTGAATTCCACTGATTTTTTTCTCTCTCGAAATACCTGAGCCTATCAATAACAGTCTTATAGGCCAGTATATATTGGCTGTATCAAAGTCATTATTAATTAAAATATGAAAAATAGGAAAGGCTAAAATCTCTTATTGTGTCTGCTTCTTCTTCTTCTTCTTCTATTATTATTATTATTATATTGGCTTGAAAGAGCCAATATTCTCTCCTTCTTTTAAATTTTTTTTACTGTTTTCATTGGTTATACTTTTTGATGTAGAGCCATGAATAATCAGCACAAGTTGATCCCATGATGGAACGGGTTACTTGTGTTTTGGGAAATAATTTTTGGGAAAAGTAAAATTGCCGCATAGCAATGCTCCAATTGGGTTGTTAGTCAATAGAAATGAGGTTAGGGAGCTTTTAGTTTTGTCTTTATATTGCAATTACCAAACCACAGAATTCAAACATATGAAACTTTATCTTTATGTAGTACACAGTGAATCTAGAAAAACCCTAGCAACCAACTGGATTATCATAGTAGCCTGTTAGCAACACCATAGCAAACACCTGGAATATCATAGCAACAATGTTGCAATAATCTAGCAACCACCAGTGATCATAATAAAATCTAGTAACATCACAGCAACCAATGGTTACCCCATAACAACACCTAGCAACACCCTAGCAACCAGCTGAGTTTCTTTAGTAACTGACTATCTACAACCTTGCAACAAACTGGGACCATATTGAAATCTACTAGAAACACCATAGCAACCACCTGGGACCCCAGAATAGGCACCTAACAACACCCTTGCCAACAACACCAGTAAAACTGCCGATAACTAATAAGTCAATCTACAGATTTGCTGATTAGCTAAGTACACTTTAAAATGTCATGAAAAAGCATGTACATGAGTGGCATTACCTTAAAAATAGTTAACAATAAAGAAAAAGCTGTGGCTCTGGTATGCTGTGAGAGGCATTTCTTGGCATGATTTAGGACCACTTGTCTCTTTGAAAGGAAGGGTCACTGCAAATCAATACATAGTTCTTCTGAGTGATTACCTGTACCCTATGATGGAACATTTCTATCCTGGATGGGGTCATTGTCATCTTCCAGGATGAAAATGTCCCCATTCACAGGGTATGTGGTCTCCCTGAAAGATTTGATGAATATGAAAATTATGTAAATCATTTTCTATGGCCTTCACATTCACCAGTTCTCAACCCCATTTATTACCTGTTGGAGATTTGGACCAATGTGTTCTAAATCACCATCATCAAAATACCAAGCGAGGGAATATCTTTTGGAAGAATAGTATTCGTCTATCCAGTATAGTTCCAGAGATTTGTAGAGTCCAAGTTGAGGCAGTCATGTTGTCCCAGCAACTTACTAAGTTGTTTTATATTGCTTTTTCTGTACTTTGTTACCTATCCATATTTATTTTATATGTATTCCTTTCTATAGTTTAGGGACAACTGACTATACTCAAAATTGGTCTCCAACTGCAGTTTTGTAAGAGTGTTTACACTATATAGCCAAAATTATGTGAACACCTGACAGTCACACCCATGTGTGCTTTTTAAACATTTTTGGTCATTGCTCCAATTCATCCCAAACATGTTCAGTGGGGTTGAGTGAGGTTGAGGTCAGGGCTCTGTGCAGGCCACTTGAGTTCTTCCACACCAACCATGGAAAACCATATCTTTATAGATCTCTGTTTGTGCATAGTGGCATTGTCATGCTGTAACATGTTTGGGCACCTTAGTGAATTCTTAATGTTAAGGCATACAAAGACATTCTAGACAATTATGTGCTCCCACCTTAGTGACAAATGTTTGGAGAAGGCCCCAAAGGGTTGTGATGGTCAGGTGTCCACATACTTTATTTATTATTTATATCGCTTGTACGTCAGGGTTGTGAAGGAAGCTGGAGCCAGTCCCAGGTGATTTAGAGGTGACTGAATATCTCTTGAACTATGTATAATCTATAGGTCTGTGAGTGTCTGATAAAAATAAACCTTTCTGATAAACCACTGCCATGGGCCAGGTTTGAACCTACATTAATGCAGGGCTAATACAAAGATGAACAACCATTCACACCCACATTCACAGCTACAGTCCCCTCCAAAGGTATTGGAACAACAAGGCCAATTAAATTGTTTTTGCTGTGCAGTGAAGATGTGTATGTGATCTCAAAAGATGAAAATGAGAAAAGAGATCAGACTTTCAGCTTTTATTCCCTGGTATTTAGATATGTTAAACATATAGCATAACTTATGTATCAAACTTCCCAGTTTTTCAAGTGAGCTAAACTATTGGAAAAGAATGTTTTTAACTAAATTTAAGTAAAAAATACTTAATATTTGATTATTTATTTATATTTAATATTTAGTTGTTGCCTGTTTTGCAGCGTTTCTCCCTTCAGTCTTCTCTTCAGGAGGTGAAAAGCATGTTCAATTGGGTTAAAATCTGGTGATTGACTTGGATAGTCCAAAACCTTCCATTTTTCTCCCGATGATGTCCTTTCCTGAGGTGGCAGTGTGTTTTGGATCATTGTCTTACTGCATAATAAAGTTCCCCCTGATTAGTTTGGATGCATTTCTCTGTAAATTGGCAGACAATATGTTTCTGTAGACTTTTATGTTCATTCTCCAAATACCATCATGAGTTACAATATCAATAAAAATTAGTAAGCTAATTCCACAAGCAGCCATGCAAGCCCAAGCCATGACACTACCTCCACCCTGTTTCACATATGAGCTTGTATGTTCAGGATCATGTGCAGCTCCCTTCTTTCTCCATAGTTTGGCCTTTCCATCACTTTAGTAGAGGTTAATCTTTGTCTCATCGGTCCATAAAACTTCCATAACTGTTGTTGCTTATCTCTGTACGTTTTTGCAAATTCTAATCTGGTTTTCTGATTTTTACTGTTGAGGAGTGGTTTTCATCTTCATTATGGCCCAAAAATTGTTGTTCTCGTGTCTCCACTGAACAATGGACTGAAAGCCAAAGCTTAAACTGGGAGTGGATATCCAGGGCTACTTAATGATTAAACAATCAATCTTTTATAACACACATGGGTAACAAGAAACACCTGTCACGTATCATGTTCCAGCACTTTAGCTCACTTGAAAAACTTGGTGGTTTGATACTAAATATGTTATTTTTAACATGTTGGCCCTATGTCGTTTAACATGTAGTAAATACCAGGGAATTTAGATGTAAATACCAGGGTATAAAAGCTGAAACTCTGATCTCTCTTCTCATATTCATCTTTTGAGCTCACACGCAAATGTCTTGAGTGCACAGCTAAAACAAATTCATTAGCCTTGCTGTTCTGATATTTTTGGAGGGGAGAGTATGGGCATAGACCTTTGGACAATGGAATGAAACCAAAGCATGTCCACAAACTTTTGGTCATATAGTGGTCATGTTGTGGACATGTTTTGGGGAAAGACTTTTGTAAAATCTCACCTAGGACCAGCCCTGGTTTTACCTTTCAACTGGTCAATGGTTGTAGATACAAGGAAAGTATACCATATTAACTGGTAAATCTCTGGATTTGTTTTTTTTTTTTTTTCTGGTCTGTGTAATCATATGCTGTTTCTCAATGACTGGATTGGATTTTCTTTATACACAACATAGCTGACAGACTGCTGATGCATGATTTGCACATCACATAAGAGACTCTGAATGATGATGTTGACTGCGGTGTGGGTAAACAGCAATCTCAGACATATGGCTTAGAGAAAATTATAATTTGCCATACTTCTGTTCTCTTCTGCTTATTGCAATCTATACTCTCCTTCTCAGGATAAACTAAATATGAACCATATGTCTGGGCAGATCCCCAGCCAAAAGCTTAGCTGAAAACAAGTTTTCAAAAACACATTTAACTGTGGATTTTATTTCTTTTCTTTTTTCTGTTTGTTTTTTGGAAGGGGGACACATAGGTAAGGTATTGCTATATTTACGAACTAATGAATTTCCAAGAACCATATCTTTTAGTGTAATCACCAGTTGTTGAAAGTACAAACTGATTTGATTAAATGTACCATTACTGGTATACAATAATTGGCTTGAATAAAAGTAATTCATCTGGTGAAAGAGCACTTGAGTAACTACAATTACAGTTACCCTAACCCTAACCTACATAGTTAACTGTCTAGCAAAGGTCCCCCTTATGCATTATCATGAGCTTCACATATTGGCTCTAACAGCATTTATATACAGGTATATTTAACACAACAGGCAAATTCTACTGAAGACTAATGCAACATATTAAATTTAATACAGCACTTTCATACAGTAAAATATCTGGCTAAGCTCTAGCTAGTTCTGGCTACAGTTTTTGGAATAGTTTCTTGATGGTGCTCACCATTCTCTCCAGACTGCTACTGAAGGAGATGAAACGTAGATGCTGTTGACAGTTAATCCAGTGCATGTCCTTATTCAAGGAACCTAGTGCACACAGCTGTCTCTCTACTGTGACAAAGCCAACTTAGATTTGAAGGAAATTCACATGATCTCACTCTAGACCAGGTTTGATATTGTTATTGCCTTCCCTGTCCAACTGTTTCTTCAGCTGTTACTGTATCTCACTTTTGAAATCTCTTTCTGTATAAATGATATCCTTGGAACTCAACTTCATGCTACATGCCCAGATAGCACACTTGCATTGACATGGTGTGTACAATAATGGCGACGATAATCTGTACACCTTTTTATTATGCACATCTTTCAACCATGCTTGAGTATTGCATGTAGTTTAAATCTATCATACATGTGTCTGCTATCTGGGAGATATCTGCAGAAATTGGTCATTACCGAATTTACAGAAAGTACAATTTTTGCTAAGTTTCTACAAAATTGTAAATTAAACATATATGAATATATTTTGAAAATTATCATTTTGTCAAACATCTAGATTGCTGACAAGTATGCCACCAAAAGCATCCATGGAAAACACTTGTAGGCATGCTTGATATTATATATTATGAGAATCTCTAAAGGCTAATTTACACCAGAACCATTTGTGAGGCATTTTTCTATTGTCCATCTGATGTCTGTCTTTGGTTAGATAGATGTCCATTGCAATCAAATCAACAGTTGAGTGCTTTTAGCATGTATTATATTCATAAAAATGTGACAGGAGTGGTTTATGGAATGGGGTAATAGTTTTTCTGAAAATATCGAATACCTTTTGGATACACATTTATGTCCATGTGCTATGTAGTGGCTCTGGATATAGGGCATTGTGCTTATTGTTATGAAAATTGGAATTCAATGTGTAATGTGATATTTGAAAGAAACAAATAACTGCCTAATCATAAAGTCTTACACAACACATGGAGATTATACAAGTACTTGAATGGGGATGACATGGTGGTGCTGTGGATGACTTTGTCACCTCTTAGCTTCAGGGTCCCTGGCTCTATCCAGTCCTTGGGTTACTGTCTGTGTGAAGCTTTCTGATGTCCCCTCACTGTCCAGAAATATAATTTGCCAATATGAATGAGTGTGTAAGTGTGTGTACATGGTGCCCTGTGAGGACTAATGCCCCATCAAGAGTGAATTATGTCTAGACTTTGGATTCACTATGACCCTGACCAGGATAGATGAATGAAGTGCTTGTATGAAAGAAAAAATTGCAATAGCAATTCTCATTAAACAGCAGTCATCTCCTACTTTTCTTATCATTCACTTAAAATTCAATCTAACCACACTCATTGAAAGCCCTGGAATTTTTCTAGGCTGTCCCTCTTGGCCTAGGGAACTCTAGCACTCTCAGAATTCATAAATTTTTAATGGCTCTTTTTTTACCCATGTTTAGCGCTTAAATGTGCACGGAAGACCTCTGCTAATGGCTTGGGGGACAAGAGAAGCGTAACAAGCACCAACATATTTTTATTTACAAAAGACAAAGAGCTAAAGAGGATTACATATGCAGTACAGTGTCTTGTTTAGAGGCATATAAAAGTGGTGGGGCAGGTGAAATTACAAGCTTATCAGAATGATGGACCCTAAAGAGTGCATTCATGCAGTGAATGAAGAGGTTTTGGAGCACATGTAATAAGCTCATGCATGAAGTAACATTAATGAATATTTTACATTTGGTTAGCGTAGCGTAAGTGGCTTTAGAAAATCTAGGCTAACTGGAACAAATATATCAGGAGTAGCAGCCATCGGTGTTAATAAATTCTGCAAAAAGCTTTTCAATATGCATTGCCTCCTCTGTAACTATCCAATTATCAGGCATGTGAAAGTGAAACAAAGTACTTGTTTAGGTCTTCTTCTGTTGTCCCCACAACCTGAATATTATCAACAGCATTGAATCAGAAACTTTGTTGCTTGTTGTAGTTATTAACTGTAAACATGTCCAGATGGAAATCTAAAGTAAAATATACAGACTATGTACAGTACAGACTAGTTTTTTTGGATATATCAAGAGCATGAGATTATATTTTTATATGGCTGTTTAAATGAGAACAATGCAGCTGCAATGCTATTCAATGTGCAGTGCATAACTCAGGTATATGTGCAATAATCCATGACTTGCAATTTTTCATGAGTGCCATATTTGCTGTAAGTGTAATATTTGTCTTGTATCTGCCTTGTATGTGTAAAATTTGTTTGTGTTACTTTATTTGTTAGTGATCAGAGTCACTCAGATTATTACGCTTGATCATTTTCCCTGCTTCCAACACATCAATATTGAGAACTGCCTGTTCAGTTGCATCTTAATATATTCCACCCCTTGACAGGTACCACTTTAACGAGATAAACAATGTTATTCACTTCACCTGTCAGTGGTTTAATGTTATGGCTGATTGGTGTTATACCTGTCTCAAATTATCTTATCCATTTTATAACTTATCCATTAACCGCAGGGAAGCTGGAACCAGATTCAGCTGACTTCAGGTGAGAGGCGGGGTACACCCCAGGTAGGTGACCAACCTATTGAAGGGCTAACACTGTGGTGGCCCTGAAAGGTCAACACACTGCAAATTCAGACAGAACAACACATTAAGAGAAGCATGCTGCAATAGCAAAAAATTACAATGGAATTGTTTCCAGAGAACACTTAAAAGAGAGGAACACATTTAGAAATGTTTGTTTTTCATTATTAATTTTGTGTATTTCTTCAGCTAATTTGAATTGATGTGCTAATAATAAGCAAAAAACACTGATCAGATATCTGCAATAATGTCTGAATCATGCGATCACAAAGTTAAAATAAACCAAAACACTTAGATTTTAGCTCATTTACCAATGACGGATAGCTAGCGGACTTAATGATAATGATCATCATGAGTCACAAAATACAAGCATCTCTAGATGTGTTCATCACTATTATGTGTCCCCTGGAAAATTTCAACTGTTGTTTTTTGTTACTTCAGCATGTTTCTGATAATGTGTAATCTGAATTTGCAGTGCATTTACCTCTCAGGTCAGGGCCACACTCACATTTTTAAAGTAAATTAATTTTAGATTTAAAGTGAGCTAATCTGCACATCTTTGCACAGAAACTGGAAGGCCAGACACAAAAAGGCCTCAGTCAGCCAGCAGGTTTGAACTCAGAACCTTCTTGGTGTTTGGAGATAGTGTTAACCACTGGACCACTATGCCACCCAGCTACAAACATTATAAGCAATTATTGTCTCCAAAATACTTGTTCAGTTATTCAAAAAAGGTTGAATTACATTTTTTTTTATTTGTTTTTTACTGTTTATCTATTACTGTATTCTGATTTCAAGGATGGCCTCATCACACTTTCTGCCTTTGCACTTTGTTTAAAGAACATCCATTTTGCTTTGGATAACAGCAATGTTGCAGTTCTCTTAACTGATCAATCTTTCATGCATATTTGAAATAGACTCTATGTTACAATAAATTTTAATACCTCTGTATAGATGCATTTTTTATTTATTATCCAGATTATGATTTGTCATGTCATCTGTACTCAAATGTGTTCCACATAGGCTTTACTGTGGTAATATTGTTTTTCATTACTATAAATAATACTGCTTAAACGTAAAGTGATTATTATATTCATTTTGAATGCAGTGGTTGAATTTCCAATTCTAATTAGTCAGAATGTTTTGATTATTTTTAATAACAACAATAAATGTAACTTTAAATGGACAAATAATTTGGTGTGTCATTAATAAATAAAAAAGTGTAATCATTGGAAAACATTTGTGATAGAATTAAAACATTTTGGGACATGCTATTGTTGGAAAATAATCAGTGGCAGGGTGATGTGATGCACAAAGCAGCATGACCTTTCCTCCACAAAGTTAGTTAAAAAGGTTGAATAAAAATAAATAACAAAATACATCCATCCATCCTTATCCATCTGGGTCGCAGGGGGAAGCTGGAACCAATACCAGCAGTCATTTCTGGCGAGAGGCGGGGTACACCCTGGGCAGGTCGCCAGTCCACCACAGGGCCAACACTGACAAATAGCCACACATGCTCGCATTCACACCTATGGGCAATTTAGAGTAGCCAGTTGACCTAATCTGCATGCCTTTGGACTATGGGAGGAAACCGGAGCACCCGGAGGAAACCCACGCATGCACGGGGAGAACATGCAAACTCCGCACAGAAAGGCACCCTGGGTGACCCAGGAATCGAACCCAGGACCTTCTTGCTGTGAGGTGACAGTGCTAACCACCACACCACCATGCCGCCCCATAACAAAATATAGCGAAACTAAAATGGTATTGTTTTATGCTTATGCATCTGACTTCTTGCCAACTGCACTTGTGCTCAGGTGCATATACTGCTGTGTATGGACAGCCTTTAGGTTAAGGCATGACATTAAAACTTAATATACTAAACCAGAACTTTTAGTTATTGTCACATATGCAATTATTCCTCCTCCCAGAAGACACTGCAGCATACAACCATGGCTGCCCCACACTACAATACCCAAACACCAAGTTTAATGTCAAGCTTACAATCAGTCACCTGACTTCTAATCATGCACACCTGTCTCCAAACACGCCTATAAAAGACACACAAACACATTTTTACATGCAAATTTACAATGCAATAAATACAATGCAAAGTATTGCTCAGTGTGCTCTCACCTGAACTTACCAAGCCTTTGTATTATGCTACTTTGGTACTTTGACACTGTTTTGGTTTCATGATTTCATGAGTTATGGATCCTGTTTAAGTTTATGCTGATTGCTGATCATCTGACCCTTGCCTTTTTATTGTTCATGATTTTTCCTGATTTTTGAGTTTGCCAGCAAGTTTGAATAAAACTTCTAACTTTGCATTCTTCTGCCACCTGATTTCATGACTGTTATTAGCCTGATTGGCTCTAACTGTAATGGATTTAGGCCCTATTGATGTTAAGGGTTTTTTCCTCAATGTGATTCCTAACATGAACAAATAAAAGGTATAATTCCCTTTGCATTGTTAAACAGAATCTTTTCTTGCAATGTGGTTACACTGTTTCCATGTTAATTTTCCAATGTATTTCAATCGAAAGCTCTAAAAAGGAATTAAAAGAAAGTCAATTGTATCCTTTATCTCACATATGTGTCTAAAACTGTGCTCATATTCCTGACTTATTAATGCAGTTCTGGAAGGCTCAAAGCAAAATGTTGATGAAACACTAGGGAAATCTATATTTCAGAGTGCTCATGGGTTAGTAGCAACTCCATTGCAGAAGAACAAAAAAGGATCCAATGCCTGTAGCTATTACCATGACTGGGTATTTGATTTCTTTTACCTTTTTATGGCTCTGCAAGTCTTTAGATTTAGCATAATAACAAAAGCTGATACTAAAAGTTTTTGTGCTATATTGTGTCTAGCTCCTGTGCAACCTGGATATAAAATTTACTATGACTTAAGCATTAAAATAAGGCCTGTACAGTAACATTGACCACAAAGCAAAATTCATTCTTACATGAAAGGAAGTGGCCACAATTAAATTATATGATAACTACTATTATTTGCTGTTCTAGTTATACCATAATTGATACATGGTCACTTTGTGTTATAGAATATTTAGGATGACATTTAGACCTTACAACAAAATATAAAACTGTAAGATATTGCATATGAGATTTATATAATATCTTACTCAAAAACATGCTGCAATAGATGAACAGAAAATTGTCAGGATGAGGTGGACTCAGGAAGAATGCAGTAAAATACAGTTTAAAATACAGTAGGAAAACAGAGCCCAGCATGTGTGTTTTGGGTTGAGGTGTTTGGCAGTGTGCAGATATTCCATATTCTTATGGTCTGCGAGTACTGTGAATGGATATTTAGCCCCTTCAAGCCAGTGTCTCCACTATTCTAAGGCGAGTTTAAATGCCAGCAGCTCACGGTTCTCCACGTCATATTTCATCTCCACCAGGGAGAGTTTGCAAGAGAAAAATGTGATGAGGTGCAGTTTGGGTTTCTCTCTGAAGTGCTGGGACAAACCGGTTCCCACTCCGGTCTCGGAGGCATGCACTTCTACAGTGAAAGTTTACTCAGTATCTGGGTAATGCAAGACAAGGCTGTAGTGAATGCTCGCTTAAACTGGATGAAGGCCCTTGCTCAATCCACGTGAGCTTTTTGTATCCCTCTGATGGATATTGAAACCTCTGATGGACCTACTGTAGAAGTTGGTGAAATGAGGAATCTCTGTAGATCCCGCACTGTCTGAGGAGTGGGCCAATCTGTCACCACCTTGACCTTGGAATTGTCTATGGCAATTCTGTCGGAGCTAATTATGTAACCCAGAAATAAAACATAGTCCTTGTGAAATTCACATTTTTTTCCTTTTGCATACAGATGATTATCTCTCAGTTTGTTTAGTACCTTCTTGATGTGGGACATGTGGCTCTCCAGTGAGGGGAAGTAGATCAGAATATCATTGATGTAGGTGATAACAAACCTTCCCATCGAACCTTCCCAGAAATTCTCTCAGCACATCATTAATGAAACATTGAAAAACTGATGGAGCACAAGACAGAGCATAGGGCATGACTTGGTATTGGTAGTGGCTTTTGAAGTTGCATGGCCACCTTACACAGGATTACACTGGAAAAAAAATGACTCAGTGGTCCAGTAAATATGACAAAAACAAATCTGTGATTTCTACATGTACATTTCAATTCTCTGTAAGACATAAATGTAAATATGTGGCTAAAACCTAAATCTTACTTTACTGGGTTAAAATTACTATAATTTTTGATAGTGTTTCGGTAAAGATTTATTGTAAGATTTTTTTAACAGTTCAGTCTTTATGAAGGCTCATGTGATTGCATCAATGATAATGTTTAGATGATGTGCACTTTTTACAGTGTTGAAATCTATGTATTTCCAAAATTTTAGTAAAATGTACTTATAAAGCAAGAAAATTGCTAGTTACATTTACTTTTTTATAAGAGCAATCCTTGTAAACTTTACTTAAAATGTGCTTTGTTAAATTTATTAAGATTTTTGTATGTCTTGGGGACATTTAACTCCATTTTTTTTTTCATTCTCTCTTGCTTTGCTTCATATATTGTTGTATATTGCCATAATTTGGCTCTTTAAACTGTTTGTTTAATGCAGTGTTTTAATTAAAATAATATTTTTGAGTGAAGTACTGCTTTCTATGCTTCCACTTTCATAAAAACAGAATATTCATGAGATGTTATATCCATCCATCCATCCATTATCTGTACCGCTTTATCTGTCTGGGTCGCGGGGAAGCTGGAGCCAATCCCAGCATCTTCG
>JAQQZU010023741.1:0-13894 GCA_030068025.1 Parauchenoglanis punctatus | reverse complement strand
ATTGTCCAGAGAACAGACATTTGACAGTATTATGGTTGGTAGGGGAGGTCGGCTAGGATTAGCTCTTAGCCTAGCGCAGACCCCCGCCCGCTTTCCGCGCTTCCGCTTCATCTCATACCGCGTACGGCAGACCCTCCCCCGGCCGCTAGCATCAGACGACGTTGAGGACTGGAGGCCTGGTTTCCGTAGCAACCCGAGGACATGCAGCGTTTCCAAGAGGCCCTCCCGCAGCTCCGTTTTTGAGTATTTCTTTATATCCAGTAATGTTTCTCGTGGGTAGACAAACACCGTTTGTTTTGGTGTCCATGTTCCATCGGAGTCATGCCAAGAAAACAAAATAAAAAAAACAGACAAAAACACGATTTAAAAACATAAAAGCACGATTTCCGATCCGGAGGGGCAGCTGCGTGCATACGGTCGCACTGCCGACGTCACTATCCACTGTCCAACCCATGTGTTGTGGCTCTCTCTGTTCCTCTTATAACTATATTATTATGCAATTGATTTTTTATTAACAGTCATTCTTTCACAATCCTACTTACTTTACATGAAACAATGTTATGGCTAGTCCAGCAAAGTGCATCCATACCTGAAACTGACAGTTATGATACAGGTATTATATGAAGTAAATAAAGTAAAGTAAAAAAAAAAAAAAAGAGCAGAAAACTCAAGAATGTACTGAAATGATGCCGATGGATGGATGGATGGATGGATGGATGGATGGATGTCCACTTGCATCTAATACAGTTGTCTTGCATCACTTTACATTTCTTCTTTGTCATGAAAATCCTCTTTGTGTCAAGCTTCATGTGCCACAGCTCGCAGAATGCATTGCACCAGACTTCTGGGTTGCACATTGTTTACATTACCACATGCCTTGGTTTTGTTGTCTTGTCTCCTTCCTTGTCTCATCATTGGCAGGCAGTACCCATGTGTATAGATCACCTTCACGTGAAATAGAATATGTACAGTCCCCTCTGTAAGTACTGCAACAACAAGGCCAGTACTTTTGTTTTTGCTGTACACTGAAGACATTTGGGTTTGAGATAAAAAGATGAATATAAGACAATACAGCATAATTTAAGCTTTCATTTCCTGATATTTATATCTAAATGTGTTAAACAACATGGCACCTTTGGTGGCAGACTACCCAATCTCTTGGTGAGCAAAAGTATTAAAATATAGTCCAATAGTTAAAATATAGTATTAAAATATAAAGTAAATTACAGTGAATAACACTTAATATTTAGTTACATAACCCTGGCTGGTAATATCTAGCCAGTGACCCACTGACATCACCAAACACTTGCATTATTCTTTTGGGATCCTTTTCCAGGCTTGTAAAACAGCTTCTTTCAGTTATTTTTTACTTGGGGGTGGGGGTGGGGTGGGGTGGGGGGTGAGCTTGCAGGGGACCAGACACAACTAGGGTCACTCTGGGATCAGCTTGCAGTACTGCATCATGCTGGGGTCATCTTACAGCTGATGACTGTGCTCCCAGGTGCTCCTCTCCATTAAAGACTTGGGATAGAATGGCTCCTAGGCCCATTTTGGACTGCAGGTAGTGGAGTGTAGGTACAGTAGGTGTCAGGTGCTTTTGGAGAAAGTAGATGTCACCGATGGGTGATCAGGCCAGGCTCTGTAGGCATCCTCATGGCCCAGGTTTCTAGCTGCAGGTATAGGAGTCAGCTGGGGCTCTAACATCTGTGGCCAGGGAGTCTTTCTCTTCTCCAATGTCTGCTGGCACAAAGAGATATGGGGGTCATCAATCAGGCAGCAAGGTATACCCACCCTATCACTGGTATGCTGGCCTTTTATTATCACCCAGCACCCCATGAAGGGCGAGTAATGAGTAATGAGTGTTTCCAAGCCATGCTGCTGCTGCATGCTGCTGGTCCAAAGATGTTGTGTCAGGAGCTGTCCCAGCACAACCACTGCAGCATGGTTAGGAGTGCTTGCTGATTTAAAGGCAATGGCCACTGGTATAGCATCAAAGATGGTTATCCATGCAGTCTCCTCTTCAGCAGGTGAAATAATGCTCAAATAGTTTAAGGTCTCATAATTGACTTGGCCAGTCTAAAACCTTCAACTTCTTTCCCCTGATGAAGTCTTTATGTTGGCAGTGTGCCATTGCCTTGCTGCATTACTTCCTTCCAATTAGATTGTATGAACTTTTCTCTAAACTGGCATGCAGAATGTTTCTGTAGACTTCTGAATTTATTATTTTTTTCTGCTTTCTGCACTTATTATACTCTTTGCAACACCTCAATACACAGTTTTTTGAAAGCAGGCTGAAATTAAGGAGTGGGGCCATCACACTAGCTGTGAATGGGATTGAGGGGATCGCCATTACAAAGAATTGTTGTGCAAAGATGTACCTTCTCAGAATTTGAGTCAGAATGGCCAAAAGGAGAAAGCTCATGAAGTAGTCTGCTATGACTTATATTAAAAGTTGTTGTCAAATCTGATCAGTTGTAGAGGTTTTTTTTTCCAGACGTCAGTCTCAAAGAGTTTAAGAGACCAGCTTATGAGTCAACAAGAAGATAGACTTGCCCCAAAAGAGTGAAAACCTTGCCTTTTGGGAGATCCCTCTGGGAAAGATTTTGGACCTGTTTAAGAAACAGACATGGCAAGTTCAAGACACACTTTGCTCATTCTATGAAGAGTTGCAGTTACCTATGAGGAGATATGCGAAACTGAGAACAAGGTGGCCATGAAAAATTCCATTGCTAAGACTGAGTATGAATACTGCCAACTGAGAATTCCTTAAAGGTGCAAGTGGGACAGCGGAACTGAGTTGTGCACCTAGGTGTAGGGGATGCTGCTGCCACACATGCCAACCAGATGGTTCTTGACAGACTGTCTATGAATGTTATCATGGAGACAAGATGGTGTCTTAGAAGCTCTCTTATTCTGGTACTCTGTAACTACTTTAAACTCCGCTATCAAATAAAAAAACACAAATTGCTCAACTAAATGAAAATCTACTGAGGTCTTCTTGATGGCAGGATCAAAGGCTTTTTTGCATGCAAGCAAAGTTCTAAGTACAAATATGTATTCATGTGGATGAAGTAAGCACTGAACCAAAATGCACAATGCAAACACCTTATCACTTATAATCATATTAAAAGGTTTTTTTTTCATTTTGCAAAAAATTTGCATAAGGTCACATTTGGGGAAGTAGTATCCTTTATTGGTTGTATTGTCATGTGATTTTTGCTTACGAATTTACTTCCAGTGAATGAAGTGGCAGTCAGGGAAACCAATTTGGCCACCATTATGCAAAGAGCTAGTGAAACCATCTCCAACTATTTTCACAGATTAGAGGCCAATGCATGGTCAATTTACCTTAAGAGTCTTTCAGACACAGGGTCTCTCAGAAGCACTTTTCAGATGCAGAGTCTGACCTAACTGTATCTTGTCAACACTGTCAGTATCTGTCTAAAGTATAACCATCCAGCCTACCTGTTAACTCTGACAGACTGGATCCTTCACAGGATTTACTGTTCCAAATATAGATGTTATTTTCGGAAGTTTGCTATTGTTTGTGATCACTTAGGTATTTTTGTTTCATTTTCAAAGTGGCTCTGTGTTGCGATTGTGGTGATGTCACTGGGTGAGTTTTACTGATTCTAATTTGTGATCTAATGTATCAGTTGAACTAAAAGTGTCTGACATATAACAAAGAAAACTAGCAAAGATTTTTTTATATAATTGTTTTATTTTATGCCAATGTTGGCTCTGAAAATACAGACAATATCATAATGTGCACCCTATATAACTGTATTTTTTTTAAATAATAAAAACTTTTTATATTAGTTGTTGACTGGCCGGAGCAGGCCTGTTTGAACTGTGGAGCCCCCCACCTTACAGGGCTTGCATTGGTATACTTTATGCTTTAGGCTGACCCTGTGTTCTGGCCCTAACTTCCTAACAAGCTGGGATATATGAAGAAAAGTATTTCACTGTTCTGTAATTTATATGTGACAAGTAAAGTCTTCTGTTTCTTCTAATATGGTGCTTACTACAAACTGAACTAGCACTGTTAATCTTTTTCCCATAAAAGTGCCAAAAAAAGTTCCCCCAAAAATTACAGAACAGAGCAGTTACTATTCGAGTACAATATAATAGTGATACTGGTCAGCTAACAGGAACTAGTTTCGGTGATTGAGAGTTTGAATGACACTGGACATATAGAAAACATATACACTGATCAGCCAGAACATTAATACCACCTACCTAATATTGTGTAGGTCCCCCTTGTGCTACCAAAACAGCTCTGATCTGCTGAGCTATTGACTCCACAAGACCCCAGTAGGTGTGCACTGGCATGAAGATGTGAGCAGCAGATCCTTTAAGTCCCGTAAATTGCAAGGTGGGGCCTCCATGGATTGTTTGTCCATGGAACAGACTTGTTTGTCCAGCACATCACATAAATTGAGATCCCTTGGTCTCCCTTCAAAATTTATATTTCTCTGAAAATATCAGCATAATGAACAAGAAGCTCTATAGAAACTTTTTGGGTCACTACATTCATGAATATTAATGTACGGCCTGCATGGTGAGTTTCTAGAGTCTGTAGTATGAAAACTGTAAAGCAAGGTTAAAATTTAATTTCAATCCAAGTGAACACATATACAGTAGTTTATTTGCGTTTTGCAGATCTCATGTCGTAGGCATAGCCTCTTGTGATAGACTGGGTTTTGTATGTTCAAACTCCTCATCTGGATATATTTTTATGTACTTTCTGCAAGCAAGTAACAGTATGTCTGCATGGTGCACAGACGTCAGTGTGGACCAATTTCACCAGTGCGCCATTTATAGCCACTTTCAAGTCTGGTTAATGAGTGAACCACAACTCCCAGAAGCTCCTTGTAAACATGAACAAATAAAATACCCAAATATGAATCACAAAACAGTTTTCACTCAGCTCAGACTGGAGAGCATACTGTCTGAAAAGTATAAGTCACTGATTCTGTTAACATAAGTCAAGCCCTGTTTTTAACAGAAAGAATCACTCATTTTAGTAATAGAAACATTAGGCAGCTCACATTACTTTCAGGTTGTAATACAAATGGGGTTAAATTGTGATCTAGAAAAGCTGCATTTTGTCTTATTCTTCCTCATTTGCACACATAACGCAAGTGTGAAATGCAAACTTGCCAGCTGGACTTTATTTAAAATCATTAAATGCAACAAATATCTGATTGTATATATCAGATATATATATATATCTCTGATATATATTATATATCTATATATATCTATATCTATATATCCTATAATCGCCCTTGTAAAAAAAAAAAAAAAAAAAAAAAAAAAAAAAAAAAAAATTTTTTTAATGAGAGAAAAATGTATTCAAGTATATTTAGTCTAAAATGTAGATATTTTCTAAAAAACTAATATAAAAAGTAATATAAAAAATAACACTTTATACATTATTTACTACATACTAAATGTTTTATTTTGGAACAACCTATGAAAGTATAATTGCATTTTGATTTACAATAATCTCAGTAAAACAAAACAAAAGATTATAAAAACATTTACTAAAGCATGAATTAACATTATTAACAAATGTTAATTAACTTTAAAATGTTTCTGTAATATGACATATGACAATCGGGCATATTTTTCTTTAAATAAATTACAACCTGAATTCCAGAAAAGTTGAGACATTCTTTAAATTTGAATAAAATGAAAACTAAAAGACTTTCAAATCACATGAACCAATATTGTATTCACAACAGAACATAAATAACAAATGTTTAAACTGAGAAATTTTACAATTTTATGCACAAAATGAGCTCATTTAAAATTTGATGCTTGCTACAGGTCTCAAAATAGTTGGGACAGGGGCATGTTTACCATGGTGTAGCATCTCCTCTTCTTTTCAAAACAGTTTGAAGACATCTGGGCATTGAGGTTATGAGTTTCTGGAGTTTTGGTCTTGGAATTTAGTCCCATTCTTGCCTGATATAGGTTTCCAGCTGCTGAAGAGTTCGTGGTCGTCTTTGAGGTATTTTTCATTTAATGATGCGCCAAATGTTCTCTATAGGTGAAAGATCTGGACTGCAGACAGTCCAATTCAGCACCCGGTCTCTTCTCCGACTAAGCCATGCTGTTGGTTTTGCATTATTCTGCTGAAATACACAGGGCCTTCCCTGAAATGACGTCCCTGACATCGTCTGGAGGGGAGCATATGTTGCTCTAAAACCATTATATATCTTTCAGCATTCATAGTTACTTCCAAAACATGCAAGATGCCCATGACGTATGCACTTATGCACCCCCATACCATCAGAGATGCTGGCTTCTGAACTGAACACTCAGAACACACTCCTTTTTAGCCCTTTAGTCCATGATTATCAACAAGAATGTCAAATTTGGATTCGTCTGACCATAGAACACTTTCCCTTTTTGAAACAGTCCATTTCAAATGAGTCTTGGCCCACAGGACACGACAGCGCTTCTGGACCATGTTCAAATGCTACTTCCTTTTGGCATGATAGAGGTTTAGTTGGCATCTGCAGATGGCACAGCAGATTGTGTTTACCGACAGTGTTTTCTGGAAGTATTCCTGGGCCCATTTAGTAATGTCAATGACACAATCATGCCGATGAGTGATGGTGTCGTCTGAGGGCACAAAGACCATGGGCATCCAATAAAGGTCTTGGGCCTTGTCCCTTACGCACAGAGATATCTCCAGTTTCTCTGAATCTTTTGATGATGTTATGCAATGTAGATGAGATTTGCAAAGCCTTTGCAATTTGACATTGAGTAATATTGTTATTAAAGTATTCTATGATCTTTTTCCGCACTCTTTCACAGATTGGAGAGCCTCTGCCCATCTTTACGTCTGAGAGAATCTGCCTCGCTAAGACATCCCTTTTATAGCTAATCATGTTACAGCCCTGATATCAATTAACTTAATTAGTTGCTAGATTTTCTCCCAGCAGAATCTTTTTAAACTTTCTTGCTTTTTCAGCCATTTGTTGCCCCTGTGCCACCTTTTTTGAGACCTGTAGCTGGCATCAAATTTGAAATGTGCTCATTTAGTGGATAAAGGTGTGTGAATTTCCCAGTTTGAACATTTGTTATGTTATCTATGTTCAGTTGTGAATAAAATATTGGCTCATGTGATTTGATAGTCTTTTAGTTTTCATTTTATTCAACTTTAAAGAATGTCCCAACTTATCTGGAATTCGGGTTGTATTTTATTTAAATAAATCTCAAATCTAAAAATCTCTCCCCTCTCTCACGTTTGCTGAAGGTGGAGTGGCTGGCTGTTTTATGTCCCAGGGCACCCTCATATCTGTATTACCTTCTGGCTCTTCCTTTTAGATATGTCATCTTAGAAAATGTTGAAAGTGCAAGGTTCCTGCTTGAACTCAGCACACGACCATTAACCATTATGTGACAATGAGCATACCTAACAATCTGTTTTTCTGTTTTTTCCCTCTCTCACTCTCTTTCTCCCCATCAAGCTACACATGCTACTTCTGAGGTACTAGTGATCCTAACCCCTTCTTCTCTCTGGAACTGCCTGATCCATCCTGATGTAAAGCAGCATCTGTATGTGTGCTAATGTGCTGAATCCAGTTTCTGTGATTCTGTTAGGGGGATGTGTATGCTGTTTGTTCAATAGAGTGATGGCTGTGGGGTAAAAGCTGTTCTTCAGTCAGGTTGTGTGGGTATACAGGGCTCTGTAGTGCTTTCCGGATGGCATAGGGTTAAAGAATCTGTGTCCAGGGTGGGATGGATCATTGATGATGTAATTGGATTTGCAGCCATTCCAAGTGTGGTAGATTTCATCCAGTGTTGGGAAGCTGGGTGCCAGTGATCCTCTGGGCTGTATTTATGATGCACTGGAGGGTCTTTCTGTTCTCAGAGGTGCAGTAGAGTGCCACTGTGTGATGCCATATGTGATGACAGACTCTTTCTGTTGCACCTGTAGAAGTTGACCATTAGCTGTTGTGGGAGTTGTGCTTTCTTCAAGCTCCCTAAGAAGTGGAGCCTCTGACGACCTTTTTTTAGCCATCACTGACATGTTGGTGGTCCATGAGAGGCCTTTGATGATATGGACTTCAAGGAATCTGAAGCTCTTTACTTCCTCCACCCTCTCTGCATTAATGGTGAAGGGACAGTGGCTTCCATGCTTACCTCTCCTGAATTCCATTATCAGTTCTTTTGTTTTCTTAGAGCTCAGGGCAAGGTTGCTGTTTTGAATCCAGCATTCCAGGTTCCCAACCTCTTCTCTGTAGGCTGAGAGATCAGACCTATCACAGTTTCATCTGGAAATTTAATAATGATGGTGGACTCATGGGTGGGTTTGCAGTTGTGCATGAAGAGGGAGAAAATGAGGGGGCTCAGCAAACTGCCATGTAGTGCTCCAGTGCTGAGTATTATGGAAGTGGACGAGTGCTTGCCCATGCACACAGTCTGTGGTCTGTTAGTAAGAAACACCAGAATCCAGCAGCACAGACTTGGAGTGTTGCATCCAAGGTTAAGTTTTATGGCTAGCTTGATTGAGGGGATGGTGTTAAAGGCAGAGCTGTAGTCAATGAACAGCATACACACATAGCTGTCCCATCGTTCATGTTTGTGGATGGGTCTTGCAGTAGTGAAGCATGGGGGGAAAGCATCACTGCATTGGGGAGGCAGTGCCAGAGCTACTGACATCAGCTCCGCTCCCCTCTACACTGTGCCAGAATTACCCTCAGGGATTTCCCACTGGAGCACTCGCACGATGAGGCTTGAAACACACTTTCAATCAAATGAGAATAATAGATGGGCAATAAATCCAGCCTAATGTTGTGCTCTCCCACTTGTATTTTTCCATTATTAAAGATAGGTTATTTCAGGTTATGCAGGACACTCAAACTAAAGAACAGATGATCCAGTTGCTGGTTATAAAGAGCCATAGGAAACTTCTGTTCCATAAAGCTTATCATAATCCCATGGCTGGGCATTTGAGGCACAAAAAAAACCTGAACTATCTCATGGGCCCAATTCTACTGGCTAGACATTTGTGGCAATGTTTGATGGTGCGGCATATCATGAATGTCAGCTGGTGAAACCAGCTACCCCAAAAGTGCTTTTGCCCCTTCTCTAACTAATCAAGTCCCTCTGAAAGAATTGGTAAAAAGAATGGACTGTGCAAGGGCATTTCTTTGTATTAGTTTTAATAGACTAGGCAACATGACACTGAGAACCAATGCCTCTGTGCAACATTTCCACACACAGTGTTGAGGAGGCTCTCTTCCATTTTATCTCCCAGGTCAGGATTCAAAAAAAGATCCTGACTGACCAGGACACTACCTTTATGCAATGCACATTTCACAAACTGTACAAATTGTTGGGTATTACATTGACTCGTACTAGCATTTACCATCCACAAATGGACAGGTTGGTCAAATGGTTTAATCAAATGCTTAAATATATGATTTGTAAATAGATTCACAATGATACTCAGAATTGGGGCAAGTATAGTTGCAGTATGATATGTGCCACTGGGTTCTCTCAGTTTGAATTACTGTACAGGCACAAGTCTTGTGGCATCTTAGACATCATTAGGGAAAAATTTTATAAGGAGCCTTCTAACAGCAACAATGAAATTTAATACATTCTTGACCTGAAAGCAAAACTCCACACATTGGGACAATTAACACTCGAGCATTTTCTACAAGCTCAAGAACATCAATCCTGACTCAGCTATGGGAATTCTCACAGGGTGATAAAAAGTTTTGCTAACCATGTTGAGCTCCAAATTATTCAGGTGGCAAGAGCCCTTTCAGGTCACACAGCAAGTTGGAGATATTGACTATTAGGTGAAGCAAACAGAAGGAGGCAGGCTTGGCAGATATACAACCTCAATCTCCTTAAACTGTGGAAAGAAATGGTCCCTTTAACTTTGGTTGGTTGCTTCAGGGAGGTAGGAGCTGGGACCAAAGGTAAATCTAAAAACAGCAGCTCAATCCACCCTGAGCCTAAAAAAAACTGGGTTTGTTCCTATTGGTTGTCAGTTGAGGTCATGGGTCGATAGGGATTCCGCCCCACTGGCAGCTGTGGATAGGAAATTTATTTTATTTTTTATTTTTCTTTACAGCAGCGATGCTATTTTTTCATAACATAGCTTACCTGTACTACATGTACTCTACCAGCTTGTGTGTCCCAGCATGTTACACACGTGCGCACACTTTAACAAAATGTCATAATAGGCCTACCATACTTCATATAGTTCACTTTCCATCAGCAAATATGAGCCTGGGTTTGTGCTCTCTGGAATTGAAAAGCCCACACCCTGGGTCCGCAGCCTGTCCAGGATGTCGTTTCTCAGCTCTTCTTGTTTGATCTGTGCAACTTTCGGCAGGGGCAAATGAGTGAGTTGCTGAGCACGAAACAGCATCTTGAAGGCGGACAGAGGCTGCCTACTCTGAGCCGTAGAGGGCACAGATTCTCTGGGGCGCACGTAAAAGCTAAATATTTAAACTGAAATAAAGACATGACGCCACTGACAAGCGAACCAAGCTGCTGCTCGATGGTGGAAACCACATCGCGGCGAGGTTTGTCCAGCTGTCAGCTCCATCAACTTTGCCAGCTGCTGATACAAACATGCAATGGCAGTTTTTGACCTCTTGAAGCACGTTTTTAAATGTTTTGAAACCCAACCCCACAATTTCGTTTGGCACGCTAGTGAGTATTTGTGTTTGTGAATGACCGACCGTGCAGCATTGCTAAGTGGCTAAGATTTTCGGGACGATTCCTCAAGCTCATGAAATAAATTTGGGTCACACAAATTGACAGGGTCGGTCGGAAACCGGAACCAAACAAATTTTTTTTATGCCCTGGTCTCTTGTAGAGACCACCTCTCACCACCCCAAATCACAACTGTTGCCAAGTTGCAGGCGGAAATTTCAGATGTGTTTACGCCTTTGCCCAATCACACTCACCTTATAGGACACCACATTGAAATGCCCTCCAGGGGTGGTGATATGCAGCCTCAAATGTCATTTGGATGAAAGAAGAAAAATGTGGTGTGGGATGAACTTCATGCTATGCTCAACATCGTAGTAATCAAGGAGTCCCACAGTGATTGAAGCAGCCCAGTGATCTAATTGCCCAAGTCTGAAAGTTTTTCCCAGTTCTGTTTGGACTTTGAAAAGTCAAATGGTGTCTAAATTAGTGCCCAATACCTCGCATTGACAAACTGCTAGTAGTAGATATCCGGTACTTTCTGTCAATCTGTCAATCATAATGATTGATGACCCCCTATGATTTATGGATCCTAACCCCCCTTTACCGGGGTGTGTCAAAAAGTGATTTATGCACAGACCCTAAACTTAAACGTTCTTGGATCCTAACCCTTCCTTTACCTGGGGGTGTCAAAAAGTGATTTATGCACAGACCCTAAACTTAAAAGTTCTTGGATCCTAACCCTTCCTTTACCTGGGGGTGTCAAAAAGTGATTTATGCAAAGACCCTAAACTTAAACGTTCTTGGATTCTAACCCTCCCTTTACCTGGGGGTGTCAAAAAGTGATTTATGCACAGACCCTAAATGTAAACCATGTGTAAAACGGTCACTAAATAGATCTGTGTCTGTTTGTCGTTTTGAATGGGGTGCAGGGAGGTTGGGGGTCAGACAAACCTCATGTCGGCCCATTGCTAATGACCATTTAGCTCGAGGGTATGTCTCAAAAAAAAAAAAAAATGTTGGTCAAAACCAGCCCCTGATTGACACTTTAGCATATAAAGGGGGTACTTCAGTTTTCTTTATCGTCTCAAGAAGTGTTGGCAAGCGCACCAGGATAAAGGGCAACGAGGATGGATTCCTTTACTTCAAGTATGTTTTGTTTATTTGTTTCACTGTGAGTCAGAGACTGTTTTAGATTGACTGATGGTTTTTGTTTTATTTAACAGGTAGCCTGATTATTTCTTAGGTAGTACCTCTAATACGAATTGTCCGATTGAGGGCCTTGACCATCTTTGTAAGTCGCCTCTAGTTTAATACGATTAAATATATATGAAAAAAATAAAATAAATAAAAAAATTAAAAAATTTCATTTCGCCACTACATAGGTGTTTTGTTAACTAAATGTGTGTGTGTTATCCACAGTGACTGGTGAGATTATCACACCGCTTGTGTCTAACGAGAGTGTGTGTGGATATTCACAACTTCTTGGTAAGTGAACGCATTTCACCGCATGCCCTTTTAATAAATTCTTACATCAACCCAACACCGACATTTTGTTGTTCTGTAGAATAACAAAAGCTGGTGGATGAACTTCCAAAGCCAGAACCTGAGCCGTCAGCACAATCCAAGCCATTCAAGAGAAAAGCCAGTCAAAAAAGAAATTTTTTAGACAAGAATCATACTAACAAATCGACAAAATGATCTAACCTTTCAGAGTTGGGTGTTGTAGGTAAGAAAAAATGTGTATTCAACATATTGCTATACAGATAGTAATATTGTCTATGATATTTTATATGTAATCAATATTGAGCAAATGTATTGTTCTGTTAAATTGTAGATTTTCACACACTTGAAGGCCCCATCAAAAACATCTGTAACAGTGAACCTCAAACATCGAATTGGTGTTGCATCGATCAATGGACATATTCGGATATTATTGCTTGGGACAATGCAGATTTTGAGGATGTGATAACAGCGACCAAAGAAGTCGAAACAGTTCTACCGGCTAGACCTACGGAGATCACGTATCAGGAGGAGCGTATTAAAGACTCTGATAATATTTCAGACGAGGGAATACCCTGCGTCCAGGAATACAAGCAGAGACCCCAAAGGTTTGATTTTCTGGTTAAACCACACCAGACTAATTTGTGTGATACAAATGGTATAACAAAATGTGTAATAGTGGAAAAGTTTGCAAAGGATCTAGATGTTAAGGCATGTATGGAAACACTAGTGAATGTCCATCAAGAGTTAAGAAGTGCTATCTGTGAAATCCTAAACATAACTAAAGTGGATTGGCGTTCTTTATCCGATGTTTTAAACAAATTAGCAAAAATGGCACGTAGTTAAAGTTTATCATAGTGTGTGTGTTTGTGTGTGTGTGTGTGTGTGTGTTTGTGGTATTGTGTGTTTTTATTGTGTGTTCTTATCAAAAGAACAACTTTCGAACCATTTGTTAAAAGAATTTAAAGTGTAAATTGTTGAGTGTCAGTGAGTAGCAAATGTTACCGGCGACCAAACGTAGATGTTGTGAGAGTATAACTGCGTGTGATGCTATCATAGATTTCAACAACACACTGTGTGCTATTAAGTTACTGTTAGATGCAGTCGGTGTCTCCCAAGACTCAGATACACAATGTGATGATATAGGTACTACCGCAGGGGGCGATGCTATCACAGACTTCAATAACAGCCTGCGCACCATCACGATAATGCTAGATTCGGAAGACGACCCCCAAGACTCTGACACTCAAAAATGAAATGGAATTTCAATAATGCATTGCTTGTAATACAAAACGGTACAGGTGGTTCCAACATGCTAACTGATCGCTGTTTAGACAGCATAGATATAGAAAAGTTAGTAAGAGAGGGTGGTGTGGTCGGTGATTACAGAATAGTCACAAGATTCAGTTTCAATAGCTTGGTTTTACACAGATTGCTTAATTTCAGAGACATACACAACATGGACATAGCCTCATATATAACACATTTACACAACACTCTAAGTGACATAGTTGACTTCTCTAAAACCTTAGCGGGTGAAAATGGTGTTTTTAACATTGTATTGAGAGGGTCCAGTCTCACATCTGATGTAAACGTCATGCTGACCCCTGCAACAGCTTATGCTCTTGAGCATTTTATTGGGGCCATTGAAAAGGTTTTGCAGAGCAATGCTTGAATCATGACTGATGACAGTCTA